>JAXIVJ010002952.1:0-22500 GCA_036785665.1 Chirona hameri
GCTTGCCTGCTAATCTGGACAGTTTTTTTAGACCCTCCCTATTCAATACAAACAAAACATGGCTGCATTTAGCATGTGACCAAGCCCGCCCTCAGCTGATGCAATACGAAATTGTTAACATTCATATTGACATATATAAAGTCAACTCCTCATGTTAATTTATTACTGACCAATATTGATAGATTGATCAGTAATAAATTAATATGAGGAGTTGACTGTTTAGCAATAATAAATGTATCACGTGACCAATACCTACACCCCTACACCGGCAAAATAATAGTGCGGCAAAACAATAGCCGAAGTGCGCCAAAAAAAAATCAACCTTTGGACCTGCCATATATGGTCATGCTCCGCCCCGTTATGGTCACGTGGCATTTGAAGGGGGGTTGGTTTTGAGTGTGTGAACTGTGTACCCCAACCAGTCTGACGAAGAGCACAGTAGTGTTCGAAAGCTTCCGCTACAAATATTACAACTGGTGTACAATATATGTATATATATATATATATATATATATATATATATATATATATATATATATATATATATACATATATATATACATATATATATATATATATATATATATATATATATATATATATATATATACATACATATATATATATATATATATATATATATATATATATATATATATATATATATATATATATATATATACATATATATATATATATATATATATATATATATATATATAATATATATATCTATATATATATATATATATTATATATATATATGTATATATATATATATATATATATATATATATATATATATATATATATATATATATATATATATATATATATATATATATATATATATATATATATATATATATATATATATATATATATGTATCTGTATCTGTCTGTGTCTGTGTCTGTGTCTGTGTCTGTGTCTGTGTCTGTGTCTGTGTCTGTGTCTGTGTCTGTGCCTGTGCCTGTGTCTGTGTCTGTGTCTGTGTCTGTGTCTGTGTCTGTGTCTGTGTCTGTGTCTGTGTCTGTGTCTGTGTACATGTACGTGTACGTGTACGTGTACGTGTACGTATACGTGTACGTATACGTATATGTATATGTATATGTATATGTATATATATATATATATATATATATATATATATATATATATATATATATATATATATATATATATACGGCCGCCGCGCCGTCCGGGTGGCTGAGCGGATATTAACGAGGCGTCGTGACCAGAGACTACGTGCCAGAGAGTGTACCTGCCTCCGGCGGCGAGCGGCGAGCGAAAGGAACTGATCGTGGCCCGGAACAGCGGATATGAAACCGGGCCCACTAGTCCTGTGTCGAAATTACTTAACGTAGGGAGGTAATTTTTTTTTTACCACAACCCATTTTTAGATCTGCTCTACAAATCTGCTATCTCAGTCCAAAACTCCATGTTAAAGGTGAACTATTAAAGAGCGCAAAAACGATTGGTGTGAGTGTGACATTGTTAGACTATGTTGATGCATTTCTGTTCAAACAGCTTACTGATCGGTCGTGATAACCTGTTGTCAGATTTTCTGTCTTAGTCTTGGTAACAAATTGTCATGCACCTATTCGGACATCAATTAACCACATTTTGCAATGTTTTTTATTTCGTGTCACTTCAGGTCATGTCACCTGGTCGCATTAAGTGATCCCATCTCCCAAAAAATAGCAGTCGTGCCCAGGCACAGTGTTTGTCCCGAGCGGTTTTAAACTCACATAATTGAATTAGGGTTAAGTACCTACAAATCGCATATCTTGGATTGTGTATATCTGTGACGTAAGGTCAGGTCGGCTCCGTGACCTCCCCATTTATATGTCAATATGAAAATATGCAAATGCCTCCCATTCAGAGAATACGCATTACATCAGACCAATTATTTCAGAATCATGTTTGTATAGCTTTTCTCAGTCTGCGCCTGACCGCCGCCGCGATCGCATCGGCCGTGACCTTCGCTCCGAGCTAGTGAGCGCCAGAGGGACCGAGTGACCGAGTGCAGTGAACAGAGGCGCATTAGTGAACCGCAGCTGAGCTTTTCGGGAGCGGCAGGTGACAGCCAGTGCAGGTGTCTGGAGCTGAGATGGTGTCAGCTGGTGAGATTAAGGAGGCTCTGATCGCCGCATTTAGGGATGAGGAGGTGGTGGCGCTCCTTACGGAGCGGGTGATGGGCCCGATCATTAGAGGCCGTGACCACAGCCGTTGCCAAGAAGGATGAGGAGATCATCGCCCTAAGGGAGGAGGTCAGCAAACTCTCTGAGCAAGTGAACGACCTGGAACAGTACTCCAGACGCCAATGCCTGAACTTCAGCGGGATTCCCGAGCAGCAGAACGAGAACACCGACAAGCTGGTTATGGAAATAGCCAAGGCTGCTGGACTCAACGTTAAACCTGACGACATAGACGTGAACCATCGAATCGGTAAGCCGAAAACGAGCAAGCCACGAACGATCATCGTGAAATTCCAGAGCTTCGCCAAGCGCCAGGAGATGTACGGTGCCAGGCGCGAGCTCAGAAGCGCCCGCGCCCCCCGTGGCACGTCCCTGACGCCAGCCATTCTGTCGGCCGCTTACATTGCCGAAAACCTCACCCAGAAGAATGAGCTGCTCATGTATCGGGCCAGGCAAGCCAAGCGAGAGGGAAAAATTCACGCAGCGTGGACCGACGTGGGCAAGGTCAAGATTCGACGCACCCAGGGCGACCGCACCCGCATTATCAAGACCGAGGACGACCTGGGCCGCCTGACGGGAAACGCACCTGAGCGCGCCCCCGCCCCGGCGACCCCGGCCGGCGCGAGGCCAGCTGGTCCGGCCGCCGCTGTCAGCGGCTGAGCCGGCGGGTGCGGCTGCACCGCTCCTGTCACCAGCCACCGGCCGGCTGGCCAGCTGGGTGGGTCGTGGCGGAGCCGCGGGAGCGACCGATCAGGACATTGTGCACCGCCGCGTCGCGATGCTGAGCACGGGTGAGGTGATCTCATACTCCAAACATTGTGAGTAAATTGTGTGTGTAAACGGGAAGTGAAAGTGACCAGATATTTTGTTCCAAACCCGTGCAAAGGTTCAGCCCAGTGATGCTGTGTTATTACCCGTCTCGTGAACTTGGTATGCCGTGAGATGAGGTGCCATGGGATTGGGGTTGCCAGTGAAGATGTAGGGATTGCCAGTGTAGTGGTGTGGGGCTGTATGACCCGGCGAGGTTTATATTGGCGGGCCTCCGGGAGTGTGCTGGGTCGTTTTGCGCTTGAGGTCGGACTGGTGGCGGAGGACCGGCGTCTAACTTTGTCTGACGCCGTGCAGGGATGGGGGATATTTCGTGCCGGACCGATGCTGTCCCTACGGGCGTGTTGGCCTCGGTGCGCTCCGTTCCTCGGGGCTTTGTAATATTGAGATTTACGGACATCGTTCTTCGTGTACAAATCTATGCACGTATGCATCTGTGTTGTGTTGTTTTTGTATTGTGTTTTGCATATGTGAGTGTTTCCAGCCTGGCCGAGCCTTGGCGGTGAACAACTTGAGAATGTGTGTAAGAATCAGCAGTGGGTGCTTGCTGTGCTGACTGCTGTACGTGCTATGCTATGTACGTGCTATGCTATGTATGTTATGTACGTGCTTGTTTACCAGTAGAAGCTGCGTGTGAATGATCCGCAGACTGCACCACACCCGACTCATGTTTTCATCTGGTGCCCAACTAATCGGTTTTGTTTCGTTTTTGCCTATTGTTTCTTAAGAGCCTGCGCCATTGTCATGTATAATGTGTTGCTCTGGCTTATTCGGTTTGTTTAACATCGTGCATTAAGCTGAAGAATGTTTGTATGTCGCTGTCGCTTGCCGCCCCCGCTCACAGTAATGTCCAAAACGATCTTCCAGGCCACCCTGCCGAGGTCCTGTCGGGGGTCCCGGCGCGCCCTGATGCCCAGCACTGCCGACGTCATCTCGCCCGCCCAGCTGTGGCCGCCCCCGCTCCCGACGTCGCCTCCCGGACCGCAGCACACACACAGTCACCGCAGGGAAACCGTGAGCCCCCAGGCCTCAGACAAATCACGCATCTTCCACAGTCCTTTATTTGCCTTTTGCTCCCATCACACCATTGTCACCCTGAACAGCGCAGAACAAAACCCACTCGCCACATCGTCGCTCAGAACCCACCCATCACAAACAAAATATAAAACACAGAACAGCGCCACCTACCTTCACTACACGCACGCGCACCTCACCTCTCATTACACGCTCAGTCTATCAGAACGGATCACACACTCACAGTGGAAACAGCTCAACACATATAAAGACATCGGGAAACTCCTACTTTTGGGTTGCGTGGAACCCAACCCTGGACCAACCCAACCCCCTCAGTTAAAAATTACACATGTTAACCCGCGAGTTACTGGGGGGGGGCTATTTTTTGCCCCCCTCCCGTTATTTTGCAATAACTCCTAAATAAATACCGGTATCGTCACCAAACGTGCAGTACCTTCTCTCACATCAATTCTACACATGTTGGCAAAAGGAAAAATATGAGGTTATAATAGGTCAACCGAGAATGACGTCAGAGTGACGTCATGTTCTTCGGGTTTTGTTGCAAAATAATGGTTTGCGGAAAACGCTGTCAAAGGTACGATGTTTATGATAAACTCAATTGTCTTACATCAAATTACTGACAATAGACCGGGCTATCAAACTGCTATCTCGGATTTTAGAGTTTTTTCGAAATTCAAAATTTTGAGAAATCCAAATACATTAAAAAAATAAACAAATGTTAAAGAAAAAAATCAGAATTATCCAAAAACCAGAATATGTGATCGAAACGTATGCGGTGAATATGTGTACCAAATTTAAAGTCGATATCTTTAAAAATGACCGAGTTATGACCTTTAAATGACAAAAATCGACCACTTCTCACAGCATTATTATTCATAAAAAACGCATTTCCATTTTTGCTTTTTACTTCTATTTATATGGAACAAACAATGTTCTAAGGTCATTTTTCGCGTTCTAGACGAAAACAAACCCATATACATGTGTTACAACGCCTAATGACCGTAATCTGCAGTTTTACCTCGTGACCTCGGATGACCTTGACCTGACCCAAGGTCATACACAGCTTAGAAAGGTACCTAGAAGTGTCAGACACACGAATCATACCGATTTATCGACAGCTTATGCGTTTAATATCGCAATTTTGCGCGACAATTCCATCCATCGAGACCTTTTGACACGGTCAAACATTTTGTACTTGACCTGACCTGTGACGTCATCGGTGACCTCGAGGTCAACAATATTATGTTTCCCTCGATAAATTTCCAAGGGCTATCGAATGCCGTTTGAATTTTTACATTCGGTCCAGTAGTTCCGGAGATCAGAGGGGGGGGGGGGCAAAAAATAGCCCCCCCCAGTAAGTCGAGTTATGAAATATACCCCAGTAACTCGCGGGTTAATATAAATAGCATCACAGCTCATTATAGAATAGAAGAATTACGTCAATTTGTTGACATAAACAACGTAGACATTTTAGCTTTAACCGAAACAAAACTAGACGATAGCATTCACCCAGACATGTACAACATTTCAGGTTTTCACGCACCTTTCACCAGACACAGAAATCGACACGGAGGGGGGACCGCACTATACGCGCGATCATCATTTCCAATTAGACGACTACATCAATTAGAACTGGACGAAGAGGAGTGGATTTGGGCAAAAATAAAAACAAGCCGACAAACATTCATTATAGGCTCCATTTATTTACCACCAAATCTCCACGCCGACAGACTGCAAACCTTCATCGACAGACTCACTGAAAGCGTCACACAAGCACAAATACACACACCAACAGTCATTGCACTACTTGGGGACTTCAACACGGGGAACATATACCTAGACAACTGCACTTATCAGCACAGTGGAACGACGCCATTCGACATCCGATTAGAAGAGGCAGCCGACACGCTAGACCTACACCAACTTATTACGGAGCCTACCCGACTAACTGACCACTCAGCCAATCTAAGAGACCTTTTCTTCGCCAGCGACACTAGTGCAGTGGTAGACGCCGGAACTTTGTCATCCTTCTCTAATCTCGATCATTTTCCCATCTTCGTCTCCTTTCAAACTACCATGCCCTCGGAAATTCCCCCTAACGTAAAATAATTTGGGACTTTGACAGGTTAGACGCCGACGGACTGACAAGACGTCTCATGAATACAGACTGGGAAACAATTGTGAACACAGACATCGACAACGCCACAGAACAGTTCACATCTGCAATAATGACAGCTGCCAAAGAGACTTTCCCAACGAAGATCCTACACACACCTACACAAGACAGAAAGACAAACCTTGGGTGACTAACGAACTAAAACGCGGCATACGCAAACGAGATCGACTATTCAGACATGCCAAAAGAACGAACAGCGACGACGATTGGGGTAGATGGCGTGACCAACGGAACATTGTAACCAACATAAACCGACGACTTAGACAAAGCCACCTACCATCACAGATCCACAAACTGTTAGAACACAAACAGAATCCATACAAATACCATCAAATACTTCGCAACATCACAGGACGTTCAAGAACACGAGCAATTCCCCCACTAGAGACGCCAGATGGAGAAACAGTGACTGACGACTACGACAAGGCTAATCTACTAAACAATCACTTTGCTGCACAATCCCAATCAGTCACTCCCAACAACCACAGCCCACAATCACCACAACCTAGAGAACCAACACCAACACTCAATGCATTCACAATAACAACACAGGAAACACTCAATGTTCTCAACAAGCTAGACACAAACAAATCTTGTGGACCAGACCTTTTGCCTTCCAAAATCATAAACTTGTAGCTATTATTATTGCCGAACCGCTAACCAAATTATTCAACAAATCTTTACAATCAGGAACATACCCGAATTCATGGAAACAGGCAAACATTCAACCAATCTTCAAAAACAAAGGATCTCCCTCTGACCCGACAAATTACCGACCTATCAGTTTATTACCATGTCTTTCTAAAGTATTTGAAAGAATAGTATTCCAACACATTTATACTCACTTAAGCACCAACGAACTGCTCACTGACAGGCAGAGTGGATACCGGCCTCACCATAGCACACAACTACAACTCATGTACCTCACACACACATTACATCAGGCACTTGACTCAGGACAAGACTTTACGGCTATTTATTAAGACATATCAAAATATTTTGACAAGATCTGGCACGCAGGACTCCTTCAAAAATGTAAACACGACTTTGGAATAACTGGCTCCCTCCTCCTTTGGCTTAAATCTTATCTTCGCGACAGAACGCATCGAGTCAAAGTGACAGAAACGTTTTCGACGCCAAAAACAATCAACGCAGGATGCCCCCAGGGATCCGTGTTAGGCCCTCTCCTTGCACTCATGTATCTCGACGGACTTTCACGTAAGACGGCACACGACATACTCTTCTTTGCTGACGACACATTACTATACGCGACTCATACTCCCGACAACATGGACGCCGTACAAACATCATTACAAAAAGACCTTGACAGTATTCTCAACTATGGAAGGGAGTGGGCCACTACATACAACACAGACAAAACCATACAACAAACATTTACCCACAGATCCACGGCAAACACACCACCTCTTCTTTTTGGAGATACACCCATCCCAATACATGACAGCCACAAACGCTTGGGAATAACCTTTTCAAAAGACTTACACTTTCACGACCACATCAACGATGTAACAAAAAAGATAAATAGAGCACTCAGTCCAATCTATCCCATAGCACAGCACACCCACACAAATCCTGGACTCAGCACCTTCCAATTCCAATGATCTCCAAGTGCTGAAGTCCCGTGCCGAGGACAACATACTCAATCTTCAACACTGGCTTAGCTTAAACAGTCTAAAAATGAATGCAGACAAGACCTGCTTCATTCTTCTCGGCGCCCAAAATTCCATTGACCGAACTTCAGAATTTGCACTTCAAGTAAATGGCAGTTACATTCGACCCCAAAAACAAATCAAAATACTAGGCGTTCTTCTCGACCAAACCTTGAGCTGGGAGTCACACATATCCTCCATTATCCGTCGAACCAACACAATCCTCATATCCCTCTACAAAATCCGTCCTCACCTATCACCTGAAATCCTAAAAATCCTAGTCCAAGCTCATGTCTTCCCCCATCTCCAGTACTGATCGTCAGTATGGGGTGGTGCTCATAACTGCCGCCTGGACCGACTGCAAAAAGTCATTCATTTTGCAGCGCGATTGGTAGCTGGCCTCCGTCGGTATGACCATGTCACTCCCGCCCTCGGCGCGCTCGGCTGGCCCAGTATCAGGGACGTGGTCGCGCGACGAGATGCAGTGAATGTGCATCGCGCTCTACACGTTTCGTCTGCCCCTGACTCGTTGCGGGCCATGTTTCGCCGGCGTAGCGCCGTATCCGAGCGGTTGACGCGCGCCACCGCCGCGGGCACGGCTGTGATGGAGCTGCCCCGTTTCCGCCTGGCTGTTGCACGGCGGCTCTTCCCCTATAGGGCCGCCGTGTCCTGGAACGCGCTGCCGCGGCATGTGACGGACTCTGCGTCCCGGCTGCAATTGCGACAGCACTTTTCGAAATGACCTACAATGTGCCGTGCATATATCTTATTTCGTGTGTGTGTGTGTGTGTGTGTGTGTGTGTGTGTGTGTGTGTGTGTGTGTGTGTGTGTGTGTGTGTGTGTGTGTGTGTGTGTGTGTGTGTGTGTGTGTGTGTCTGTGTCTGTGTCTGTGTCTGTGTCTGTGTCTGTGTCTGTGTCTGTGTCTGTGTCTGTGTCTGTGTCTGTGTCTGTGTCTGTGTCTGTGTCTGTGTCTGTGTCTGTGTCTGTGTCTGTGTCTGTGTCTGTGTCTGTGTCTGTGTCTGTGTCTGTGTCTGTGTCTGTGTCTGTGTCTGTGTCTGTGTCTGTGTCTGTGTCTGTGTCTGTGTCTGTGTCTGTGTCTGTGTCTGTGTCTGTGTCTGTGTCTGTGTCTGTGTCTGTGTCTGTGTCTGTGTCTGTGTCTGTGTCTGTGTCTGTGTCTGTGTCTGTGTCTGTGTCTGTGTCTGTGTCTGTGTCTGTGTCTGTGTCTGTGTCTGTGTCTGTGTCTGTGTCTGTGTCTGTGTCTGTGTCTGTGTCTGTGTCTGTGTCTGTGTCTGTGTCTGTGTCTGTGTCTGTGTCTGTGTCTGTGTCTGTGTCTGTGTCTGTGTCTGTGTCTGTGTCTGTGTCTGTGTCTGTGTCTGTGTCTGTGTCTGTGTCTGTGTCTGTGTCTGTGTCTGTGTCTGTGTCTGTGTCTGTGTCTGTGTCTGTGTCTGTGTCTGTGTCTGTGTCTGTGTCTGTGTCTGTGTCTGTGTCTGTGTCTGTGTCTGTGTCTGTGTCTGTGTCTGTGTCTGTGTCTGTGTCTGTGTCTGTGTCTGTGTCTGTGTCTGTGTCTGTGTCTGTGTCTGTGTCTGTGTCTGTGTCTGTGTCTGTGTCTGTGTCTGTGTCTGTGTCTGTGTCTGTGTCTGTGTCTGTGTCTGTGTCTGTGTCTGTGTCTGTGTCTGTGTCTGTGTCTGTGTCTGTGTCTGTGTCTGTGTCTGTGTCTGTGTCTGTGTCTGTGTCTGTGTCTGTGTCTGTGTCTGTGTCTGTGTCTGTGTCTGTGTCTGTGTCTGTGTCTGTGTCTGTGTCTGTGTCTGTGTCTGTGTCTGTGTCTGTGTCTGTGTCTGTGTCTGTGTCTGTGTCTGTGTCTGTGTCTGTGTCTGTGTCTGTGTCTGTGTCTGTGTCTGTGTCTGTGTCTGTGTCTGTGTCTGTGTCTGTGTCTGTGTCTGTGTCTGTGTCTGTGTCTGTGTCTGTGTCTGTGTCTGTGTCTGTGTCTGTGTCTGTGTCTGTGTCTGTGTCTGTGTCTGTGTCTGTGTCTGTGTCTGTGTCTGTGTCTGTGTCTGTGTCTGTGTCTGTGTCTGTGTCTGTGTCTGTGTCTGTGTCTGTGTCTGTCTCTGTCTCTGTCTCTGTCTGTGTCTGTGTCTGTGTCTGTGTCTGTGTCTGTGTCTGTGTCTGTGTCTGTGTCTGTGTCTGTGTCTGTGTCTGTGTCTGTGTCTGTGTCTGTGTCTGTGTCTGTGTCTGTGTCTGTGTCTGTGTCTGTGTCTGTGTCTGTGTCTGTGTCTGTGTCTGTGTCTGTGTCTGTGTCTGTGTCTGTGTCTGTGTCTGTGTCTGTGTCTGTGTCTGTGTCTGTGTCTGTGTCTGTGTCTGTGTCTGTGTCTGTGTCTGTGTCTGTGTCTGTGTCTGTGTCTGTGTCTGTGTCTGTGTCTGTGTCTGTGTCTGTGTCTGTGTCTGTGTCTGTGTCTGTGTCTGTGTCTGTGTCTGTGTCTGTGTCTGTGTCTGTGTCTGTGTCTGTGTCTGTGTCTGTGTCTGTGTCTGTGTCTGTGTCTGTGTCTGTGTCTGTGTTTGTGTCTGTGTCTGTGTCTGTGTCTGTGTCTGTGTCTGTGTCTGTGTCTGTGTCTGTGTCTGTGTCTGTGTCTGTGTCTGTGTCTGTGTCTGTGTCTGTGTCTGTGTCTGTGTCTGTGTCTGTGTCTGTGTCTGTGTCTGTGTCCGTGTCCGTGTCCGTGTCCGTGTCCGTGTCCGTGTCCGTGTCCGTGTCCGTGTCCGTGTCCGTGTCCGTGTCCGTGTCCGTGTCCGTGTCCGTGTCCGTGTCCGTGTCCGTGTCCGTGTCCGTGTCCGTGTCCGTGTCCGTGTCCGTGTCCGTGTCCGTGTCCGTGTCCGTGTCCGTGTCCGTGTCCGTGTCCGTGTCCGTGTCCGTGTCCGTGTCCGTGTGTCCGTGTGTCCGTGTGTCCGTGTGTCCGTGTGTCCGTGTGTCCGTGTGTCCGTGTGTCCGTGTGTCCGTGTGTCCGTGTGTCCGTGTGTCCGTGTGTCCGTGTGTCCGTGTGTCCGTGTGTCCGTGTGTCCGTGTGTCCGTGTGTCCGTGTGTCCGTGTGTCCGTGTGTCCGTGTGTCCGTGTGTCCGTGTGTCCGTGTGTCCGTGTGTCCGTGTGTCCGTGTGTCCGTGTGTCCGTGTGTCCGTGTGTCCGTGTGTCCGTGTGTCCGTGTGTCCGTGTGTCCGTGTGTCCGTGTGTCCGTGTGTCCGTGTGTCCGTGTGTCCGTGTGTCCGTGTGTCCGTGTGTCCGTGTGTCCGTGTGTCCGTGTGTCCGTGTGTCCGTGTGTCCGTGTGTCCGTGTGTCCGTGTGTCCGTGTGTCCGTGTGTCCGTGTGTCCGTGTGTCCGTGTGTCCGTGTGTCCGTGTGTCCGTGTGTCCGTGTGTCCGTGTGTCCGTGTGTCCGTGTGTCCGTGTGTCCGTGTGTCCGTGTGTCCGTGTGTCCGTGTGTCCGTGTGTCCGTGTGTCCGTGTGTCCGTGTGTCCGTGTGTCCGTGTGTCCGTGTGTCTGTGTGTCTGTGTGTCTGTGTGTCTGTGTGTCTGTGTGTCTGTGTGTCTGTGTGTGTGTGTGTGTGTGTGTGTGTGTGTGTGTGTGTGGCGCGCGCGCGCGGCGCGTTGTGATTACCTGCATGTATTGACTGGGCCGTAATAGCCACTTGTGGACAAGCCCTTAATAAATTAACAAATTAATGAACCCCAAGGCATATTTTAGCTCAGATATACACCACATACATCCAGCCCTATTTCGATTATTGTGACATACTGTATGACGGACACATCACAGTGACTGACTCACTTAGACTACAAAGACTTCAAAATCGGGCTGCAAGACTAGTGACAGGTGCACACTTCAGAACTCCGACCGACAAACTCAGACATGACCTGGGGTGGGACTCACTTCACACAAGAAGACGCATTCACAAACTTACTCTTTATTTCAAGCTCCGAGACACACAGTCACACTATCCCACCTACGTTACATCTATCATTCCCAACACACGTCAACACGACACAGGCATGAACTTACGCAACGCCAGCACTCAGTCACAACCACAAAATCGCCTAACCTCATTCCAACACTCTTTCATTCCCGCGACAACCAAACTCTGAAATCAGTTCCCTCCTTCTATCCGAACTATGAATTCACTGCCAAAATTCAAGCGTGATTTGACGGAGAGGCTGGGAGTCGATGCTGCACCTTCATATTATTCTCTCGGCAAAAAAAACTAGGCAACACTACACACCACTCTTCGTTTGGGCATGTCTTTCCTGAACGCCCACAGATTTCAAATTCAGAAAATAAATGACCCGTCCGTCCTGTCCCTGTGGTTTTCCTTGTGAGACCGTAGCTCACTTCATCTTTCACTGTTCACTCGACCAAAACACTAGACAGCATCTTCTTGATGACATTTCAGAAGCACTATGCTATGACTTCTCTCTTCTTCCTTTACGCGAACAACTCAACATACTTACACACGGCACCGGTCTGGGCGGCGGCGAGGGACTGGCGGTGGCCACGAGCTTCCAAAATTACCTGATTAGATCAGCAGATCAGGACGTTTCAGCAAAACGTAGGCACGACGGGTGTCTTGGCGCGCGGGGTCCCTGCTGGGGTCGCGGCATGGGATAAAACTAAATAGGCCATGTTTGCGGCGGCGGCCAGTCGACTTTTTGTTTACCTCCTGCCAACCATTGCAGAGAGGTGCCATGTGTAAGCGGTCTCGCGTTTGCACCGATCTGTGATTAAGTTTTTGTGTTTATTTTTGCTTTTCAAATAAATGTGTTTGTTGTTGTTGTTGTTGTTGTTATAGCTCATTCTTGATGACCCTATGCTCAGTGACTCCTAAAAGGGCATCTTAGGTCAACTGAGGTCAAAACAAAACAAAGTGCTCCTTCACATTGGAAAAGAACGTTGAAGAATCGCCCGCTCGGTTCCCGATCCAATAAGGACGTTTTACTGGTTTGTAGGTACATACATATACTTACCGTATCTAAGCGAGGTCCAAAATCCCTACTCCAGCTGGCAAAACAGCTAAACACCCTGACAATATGTACCATATGCTCAATATGTACCGAAAATCTACTCACTAAAATCGTCATACCCAGATCAAAGCAGACCCAGCTAAAACACTAAGGAAATATACGGGCTCCTACGGTTCCCATGGCCCAGCAGAAGCGAACATTTTTCCCGTCAGCAGGCAAGGCTACCGCCAGCGCGCACAGCCCGGCGCTGCCGGGCGAGCGGCTGAGACCCCGCGGGCGGCGGAGCGCCGCCGCCCCCGGCCCGTCAGTGCCGCCGCCGCGGCGGCGCCACTGACACTGCCGGGTTCCACTGTACACCACTCCACTGTGTTCAAGTGACGTCACTCAACTAACGTTTCGTCGCACCACCGGCTATGGTGAGACATCTACCGGGCGATATTTGAACCAATAGTTCCCGGAAGGTAGATGTCCTCGGTGTTCTATTTTTGGAGGTCGCAAGCTTTGGCTGCCACTACTTTATATGTGGCTGGATACCACGATTTTGGCTGCTGCTAGCTTGGTTGATGACGATGTCCCCTACCCGGGCAAAATTTGAATGTCGCAAGCGTTGGATGGTGCTGTTTTGTACAGGGCCTATTTTAAGGGAAAACCACTGGGGGGCAACACATTTTTGGGGCATCTTTTTGGGGAAAAAGTACCCCATTTTTTGATTCCGCGGATTTGGGCCGGTCACCTTATTTTGGTATTCTAGCTTAAGAAATAACTTTTCGAATTCACAAAAAAATAAAAATTTTCCGAAAAAAATGGGGGGGGGGGGGGTCAAAAAACAAAGAATCACAAATCCGATATAGCCATTTCGAAGAGAATGTTATTTCCTTTCTTTTAACGTTTTTTATTTGCAATTCGCTTTGAAACCCTATTTTTACAATTTGTCAAATATTTATTGTTTTTCCACCAAAAATGGCATGACATGACATCATTAAAACGCTATTATCTCCCACAATACTACATTAATTTAATTGAAATTGTGTGAGAACACGTAGAATTGATGCAGTATAAGGCATTTAAAGTTTCACATTGATATCTATCACAGTTTTAAAGTTATTGAGAAAATCCGGGAGGGGGCAGAATCTGCCCCCTCCCCCTCCCCCAGCAGGGCGCGCGTCACCGGGGCTGCTTGAATTGCATCAGGTGCGCTGTTTTGTCTCTATCATTGAAAGCAAGGGATACATCAAAACTTCAAATTCAATAACTTAAGAGCAGGAAAAACTTCCGATTTCATGAAGTTTTCTCCTAAGATCATTGTTTTGCACGTTCAGTGCAGGGAACGCGCAGGGGAGGGGGCATACTTGTATTGCATGCCCCCCCCCCAAGATTCCTGTGGGGGGGCATTTGCCCCTTATGTTCGCCCCTGGATCCGCCAGTGCAGGGGCGTAGCTTCTCCAAACAAGTTGGGGGGGGGGGGGGGGGGGGGGGGCTGAGCTGGAAAAAAATCGCTTAAAGTAACATCAAAATCCACAAAATACAGATTTCTCCCCGGATTTGACCCACTTCCTCGTCAAAGTTGGGGGGGGGAATCCCCAGTTGGGAGAGGGAGGCTGAAGCCCCCCCCCCAACTGAATAGGAACCTACACCCCTGCGCCAGTGGGGGATCCAGGGGGCGGACATACCCTCCCCCTTAGGTTTTTGGAAATCGCGGAAAACGACGCCATTTCGCTCCGCCATTTTTGTTACAACTGCTTGCCTATCAATTGCCCAAATCCTGTTAATTTGTTTACCTCAGGTCTCCTCAGGTCACGTCACAAGTCAAGTCTAGTGATCCCACCTCCAAAAATGTAAGGTCGTGCCGCAGCCACATTGTTTGACTGATCAGTTAGATACTCACAGAATTTAATCAGGCCATAAACACCTACAATTCTGCTATTTCGGATGATTTTACATCGGTGACCTAAGGTGAATTCTATTTTGTGACCTCCCAATTATAAGTCATTGGGGGAAACATGGAAATGCATATAAATCCAAAGGAAATGGCTAAATTTGGACAACTTTCACCGGGGTCCCGCATCTTTTGCAAAATACAAAGATCCTGAGGCGGATCTACGGTTGGGCAAAATGGCAATTGCCCCCCCCCCCCAAACCGCCTGAAATCGGCGCAAAATTGACACATTTCCTGATATAGAAGACAAGCTAAGCAACCTTTACTAAGGAAAGTTAGCTTTAAATCAGCTATCAATGCATAAGCAACCCAAATCCGATGCGTTTTCAGAATTGTGTGAGACTTTTTTTAATCCCCCCCAAAAAAACGTTCTGGATCCGCCAATGCAAAGATCCATGTGACATTTTTATCCTGTGACCTCCACGAGGTAAAATCTATTCACTCTGAGGTCATTCCGCATTCGTCATTTTTCTTCCATAACTTTTTTTTACCGAACCAGTAAGGCGCCGTAGTTGAACCAGTAACCAGTAAGGCGCCGTACGTGAAGGAAATGTATGGTGAATTCCAACTCGATCAGGGAAGTAGTTTCTGAGATACAAATACGTGGTGCACACGTGCGCACGTGCAGAAGCACCCCACCCCTGACTTGTGGGAAAGTGGCGACTGAGAGATCCCTAACCACACACCAAATTTGAACACAATCTCGGCTCAGCAGTTGTTCCCACCCACTCAAAATTGTGTGGCGACGTTCCTGATCCAACAACCCCCGATCTCCCCCACTCTGCCGCTAATGAGCAATTCTTCAAAGAATATTGAAATTCGAGATATTCCGGAAATAATTTAACCCGGCATTGACTGGGGTCCCAGCAGTACGCCATTGACTGGGAGGGGGGGGGGGCGTTGAGGGGGGGGGGGGGGCGTTAAACGCCCCCTGGTTATCTTCCAAACCAATGATCGCAGCGAGACGCGCAAGGCGGCAATCGAAAGCTCTCAATGAGACAAATCTAAAGCATACTCACAAATGTCAAAGTAAGGTCAAATGTCGGGTCACGGTCAGGTCAAAGGTCAAAATCGGCGTATTTGAATTTATGGGCCATACTTTCCATCCAAAGCCTTCGATTGCAACCAGTTTCACCCCAAGTGCTGCCAAAGATATGATACATATCCCGCATGAGCTAAAGTGAGATTGTTGGCCAAGGTCAAGGTCAAGGCCAGGTCACAAAAGGTCAATATGCTCAATATATCTACGAAAGTCATGCAACACATGTTTTATGAGTTATTTTCGACGTATAATTCGATATTGATAGTCATTTTACCACCTGAATTAATTTACGTGAAGTAAATGTCAATTTCAGGTCAAGTTCAGGTTATCGAAGGTCAAAATTTTAAATTGTTAAATCTAAACAAAAAAGGCATGTTGCTAGACCAGTTTTGTCTCAGAAATACAGTGGTGTCATTTATTTGTCTGTATCTAGTCCATAAAAGCCAAACAACGCAATTTCAAAATATGACGTCATAAGTTACCCATACTTTATATGTCATGTCAGTCGAAAATGGATATATCAATTTGAATTTGGCATGGTAGTTACCTAGGTATGGCTCTCTGACATATCTTCCGGTTTTTGAATATTTTAGAAAATTTTGATTTTGTGATATTTTTTCCCCCCAATTTTAAAAAAAAAGTTTTTGGGGTAAAAAACTAAAATATCACAAATCCGAGACAACCAGTTTTTAGCCGTTGCAATTTTCTATCTTTTGGCATTTTTCGATTGCATTTTGCTTCAAATGTGGCATTTGTACGGCTTGGCAAAGTTTAGCTGATTTTGGTGTAAAACTCGTGTGTAGTGACGTCACTAAATTCGCTATAACTCGAGAGAAAAAAATCGACAAATTTGTATTTATTTTTGCATACAAGACTTAAAAATGATTTATAAGAAGGTACCCGAAGTTTCACGTTAATAGTGCTATTAGTTTTTCAGCTATTGCGAAAATTAATCAGGGGGGGGGGGGGGGGGGGCGTTAACCGCCCCCCAGTCAATGGCGGGTTAAAGATACTTATTTTGGCTGGGAAATACTAACACTTAGGAATATCATGACATTTGCATTGGATTTGTATACATTTATCACCAGGTAAGCATATTTTATTTTAATTGAATACCTATCAAGCGAAAAATGACATGAGAATACTGAAATCAGGGTGGGCAACATTCCTTGACTGGGGGGGCAAAACGGCTCACTGGGGGGGGCATTTGCCCCCCAGTTAACATGTTAAAATAGGCCCTGGTTTTGTATGGTATAAGCATTGAATGCTACAACTTAGAACGCTTCCATATGCACCCTACTGGACTGCGATGTAAACGAGAAGTTTATTGTCCAGACAGGCTAAAGTGGTGTGTGCCTGAGTGAGGAGATGTGAGCCGTAGCGAGACGGCTGTATGATTTATGACCATGTGAGTGCGACAATGTGCAGTGCTATTTGCATTGATGTTTTTTTTTGTGTGAATAAATTTGCCCTTCGTTAAAAAAAAACATTGCTCGTCTTAAAAACGAGCAATGACTGAGGCCATTCTTATAAAAATAAATGGAGCCGTGGCTCGATTAAAAAAAGAAGAAGAATGGCCTCAGGACCCGGCGCAGGAGATGTTTAGCGTCGAAACAGCGCCTCGGAAATGCAACAGCAAAGCCAAATAATATGCAGGTATTTTACACACTGCCCAAACATAACAAACTTCCAGTCCTGAGGCCATTCTTTAAAAAAAAAATCGAGCAACGGCTCGATTTTTTTTAAATAAGAATGGCCTAAGATATTTGTTTTCATCGAAACTTTTATTTATGGCACAGAGGCAGTCATTATACATTATTACCGATCGTGTTTGTTCATGTGAGGTTTGATCGTTTGGGGGCGGGGGGCAAACAGGCCACTTTGCCTTAGGGGGGGGCCTAAATGGCCCTAAATGCCCCCCCCCCTGGACCCGCCAGTGCTTACATTTACATGTTAGGGTTGATCTTCATTTTAAAAGCAGAGCTCACAGTATGCAAGACTCGGGGGGATTTTGCTTGGTTCGTTAAGATTTGCAATGAAATGAAATAAAATGAAAAGTGAAAAAAACGGTTTTGTTAAAATTAGTCGAGGAAAATGTGAACGTACAACCAGCCAAATGTTGTGCGTGGATTTCGCCTGAAACGGGTGATCTGGCGAAAAACCAATGCCGGGTGATCTGTTTTTTCGCCAGATCGCTTCCTGGCGATCTGGCGAAAAACCAATGCCAAATTATAAACATTCAGAGAATTTCGGTTCCGGGCAGTGGAGTTTGAAGAGAAAATGTGAACCTTAATTTGTTTAATCCGGCAGGCTGTAGGGCGCACTATGCACTGCCCAAACATAACAAGTTTCCAATCCTGAGGCTGGAAAATTTTCTTATAAAGAAAAATTGAGCTAGCGGCTCGATTTTTTATTTATTTATAAGAATGGCCTCTGTTGAGCTTTTTTAAGCCCTGATTTGATGGTAAGGGCCGTGTTTTCCAAAATTTCGAGTTTTTCACTGTGGATAGCTGGATTTTGACTGCTGCAAAGTCAATTTGTACGTGTTTTTTTTGGGGGAGAGGCAAAATACATGTCCCCCTTTCAGGCTGTTTGGGGGGGGGGGACATGGCCTGGTTGCCCCCCCCCCCTGGATCCACCAGTGCAGTCGTCCCCCCCCCCCGCGCGCGCCTATTGTCGTGTGCCCGGTAACCTGACCCTGTTCCTCCCCCTCTACTGCGCTCCCACGCCGTTTTCTTCATTAGTGACGACTGGCGTGACAGACATGACTCGGGTCACGTGGAAAGCGACCGTGGGGACAATTAAGAGATCTGTTTTGGCAGTGGAGCAGTTAATGTTCCTATACTGGATTCTATTCCGATCCGTCTCCGCCACTCCGCCTTTCTGCTCGGCTGCTTCCCACTCCACGTACCACGGCGTTGAACCAGGGCCGGACCATGGCAACTGATTCATGTTCCGTCTGCTCACAAGGCTAACAAGGAGACCACTAAGCGAGGGCTATTCCGACGGGCTGTATTGGGATTCAATCCACATGTGGAAATATGCCAAGCTGCTGATCCGTTTCACGCAACGTTTGCTAGCTTCAGAACAAGTGTGATACAATATGTAAGAGACAATCCCGCCTGATGTTGGTGATTGATGATTGGTTGTCATGTGATTTTAGTATTGTATATTTTCGTGTGTATTTGGTTTGTCTTGTTTCCCGACTTCACCTATGAGTGGGTTTATTGACCTGTTTGTGATCAATAGATAAATAAATAAATAAATACTACCAATGAACTAACACACATATTCAATGCACCGAAGTTGCCTTGTCTTTGTCTTATACACAAATAAAGACCTTTATCTTCATGGACTTCCCTCTGGAGATCACACTTTTCACTAAGTCTTGTACACATCCTCTGCTTCGTATCAGTGCACCAGTACAGCTTCACTGCAGTGGAGCTGCACCACTGGGAAAGCGGTTATACCCAGAGAAAAGCCCCTTAGAAGGTTAAATGGCCCCTGGAGGGACCAGAGGGCCCCTGGCAAGTTAAAAGGGCCCCTGTGCAGATCGGGGGGGGGGGGCTGACCAGACCGAAAGGACCAGACCGTAAGGCCCACGGCAGGGTACCCTGGGCGGGTAAGAAGGGCCCCTGCACATGCCGAATTGGTCCCTGGTCAGCACGGTGGGGCCACAGGGCAGGTCGGAGGGCCCCTTGAGCATGTCGGCAGGGCGACAAAGCAGCCAGCGCAGGCCGACCATAAGAGTCGCTGGGCAGATCGGAGGAGTTCCTCGACAAGTCAGAGGGGCTCTGGCTAGGCGGATTGCGGGGGGCAGGGTACCCAAAATGCCCCCAGTCGAAAATCCTGGGGGGCAAAGGGTAATTTTGCCCTCCCCAGATTTTAGCTTGCTCAATCTGGGGACAAAATGACCCTTCCCCTCCCCAGGATTTTCAACTGGGGGGGGGGGGGGGGGGAGTACCCTGCTCCCCGCAATCCGCCGCCCCTGCCCCTGAGCATGTCGGCAGGGCGACAAAGCAGCCAGTGCAGTCCCTGGCCAGGTCGGAAGGACCTCTGAACAGGCCGAATGGGCCCCTTGACACACAAGAGGGGCTTCTTGGAAGGTCAGAGGAGTCCCTGGTGAGACTGGAAGGGTCAAAGCACGTAGAGATCCCAGATGAAGATTAAATACAAAGAGGACTTACTCCACAATACAAATATTAAAAGCGGAGCTTTCGGGTATATTGTAACACCCTTCGTCAGGGTGCTACAATATACCCGAAAGATCCGATTTTAATTTGTCCTGTAGAGTAAGCCCTCTTTGTATTATATAGATCACCCACTCCACATCATGTCCTTTCGCTTCGCGCATCCCAGATGAGTACCTGAACAGGTCGGAAGGGCATTGAAAAGGTCAGAGGGGCCCCTAGACGATCTAAAGGGACTTGGGCCTTTCAGCAGAAAGAATACAGTTGTACAGGGAATAAAACTCCAAATTCTCGCGCCCCTCCGCGGCGCAATTTAAATACAAATTCAATTATATGCGGGTTAGGGAAAAATCGGCCAGTTTCTCGACGCATTTATGTGTTATGTTGTTACTTTCCTATATAATTAAGCAAAATAGTTCACTTTAGCACTTTTTCCCCGCACTTTTAAACGCACAATATAGCAATTTTAGAGGTCCGCACCATACGCAATGCGACGCATTGATGAGAAAGCAATCCAGACCATAAGACTTAAAATTTTCGCGCCGCTCCGCGGCGCAATTTGTTTAAGAGTGCCAGGTCTTGAGCTTAAAAAAGATTCCAAGTTGGTATAGCTGATTCCAAAGTTGAGATGGCAGTTTGCTAATTCCAGCTCCTAAACGTTGGTATGGCCCATGACATACCACTGGGGTCTACTACCACTGTTCCACTGGGGTCATGCGCTTCCACAGGTCAACCGAGGTCACTGACCTCAAATGACTAACATGACTGACCTGACATAACATGACATGACCTGACATTACCTTCTCGGAATTTGGCAGTTTCTAGGACATTTGGTGACGCTGATTTCAAATTTGGCACTCATTTAGCATAATTATATGCTCATTCGCGATTCTAGCTCGATTAAATTCAATTTATACGCATTTACAATTTGGTTGAATTTTGGGTCATTGTCATGACCTCAAAGGTAACCTATTGACCTAGGACCTTAAAATCGGATATCAATGGCTTTCTCTCGTAACAAGCAACACGCTCTTTTTTAATCGAAGCTCTAGCCCAATTAGGGGCGAAACGCTAGGGGGGTTGTACCCCCCCCCCCCCCTGCACGGTCACGCACTGATCGGACGCTGCACGGGTGAGGGTTAAACTTATTTGATGTCTGTGCAACGTATTTAACGTGCGGCGAAAAAGTATCGGATAAAAGCTGGCAAGGAAAGACAGCCTCTAAGGAAGAGGCGGCCGGTAAGACAGCCAATTCCAACTCAGGAATCAGGCTATAAAAAGGTAGCGAACCCTGATGTCAGCTGTTTGGTGTTTGGTATATGAGGTAAAGCCTGAGCTGCGAACACTGAATCTAGTGGGGAGGATGTCTCGAATGGGCCTGCGTGTCATTTATGGATGCTGAGCGATAAGACGTGACATACGGCGGCGACTCTTGCCGTTGAACCCTTGCCTTGTGGCCATTGCCTCCGGGCGGCATTGTGCCACTTATATCCTGATGCAATAGGCATGTGATCTTTTGTGATCTGTCGGTTTTACTTGTTACTTTCCATCGTAAACAGGTTCTCACTTTTGTTCACTTGTCTTAACGTGCGATAAAGAAGTAGAATAGACGTATGTGGTTCTTTTCCACACTTCTTAAATAAGAGCGTGAACATGTACGCCACATGTGCGCAGGAAAATATGGCTCTAATAACGCACAGTTGCAGACCTATCCAGGGGCGCAGCCAGGGGGGGGGGGGGGCAAGGGGGCAATTGCCCCCCCCCCATTACCGGTCATAGGGGGCTCCACCGAGATTGGCCCAGATACCATTTGCATTAGATGCTAGATGAATAGTTGACAGTTAGAGATACTAGAATTCATGCGTTTGCTAAGGTTGTTGAGGAGAAGCTTTCCAGAATAGCTGTTCAATATGAAGCCCTGCATTGTCGTACTAACGTCTGCTAAAGCATAAAGCTGCTATCAACGATTACTATGAAGAAATTATTAACTTTAAAAAAATAGATAGATAGATAGATAGATCGATCGATTTCTATATATCTATCTATCTATCTATCTATCTATCTATCTATCTATCTATCTATCTATCTATCTATCTATCTATCTATCGATCGATCGATCGATCTATCTATCTATCTATCTATCTATCTATCTATCTATCTATCTATCTATCTATCTATCTATCTATCTATCTATCTATCTATCTATCTATCTATCTATCTATCTATCTATCTATCTATCTATCTATCTATCTATCTATCTATCTACCTATCTATCTATCTATCTATCTATCTATCTATCTATCTATCTATCTATCTATCTATCTATCTATCTATCTATCTATCTATCTATCTATCTATCTATCTATCTATCTATCTATCTATCTATCTATCTATCTATCTATCTATCTATCTATCTATCTATCTATCT
>JAXIVJ010002952.1:27500-30000 GCA_036785665.1 Chirona hameri
GTCCTGTCCTGTCCTGTCCTGTCCTGTCCTGTCCTGTCCTGTCCTGTCCTGTCCTGTCCTGTCCTGTCCTGTCCTGTCCTGTCCTGTCCTGTCCTGTCCTGTCCTGTCCTGTCCTGTCCTGTCCTGTCCTGTCCTGTCCTGTCCTGTCCTGTCCTGTCCTGTCCTGTCCTGTCCTGTCCTGTCCTGTCCTGTCCTGTCCTGTCCTGTCCTGTCCTGTCCTGTCCTGTCCTGTCCTGTCCTGTCCTGTCCTGTCCTGTCCTGTCCTGTCCTGTCCTGTCCTGTCCTGTCCTGTCCTGTCCTGTCCTGTCCTGTCCTGTCCTGTCCTGTCCTGTCCTGTCCTGTCCTGTCCTGTCCTGTCCTGTCCTGTCCTGTCCTGTCCTGTCCTGTCCTGTCCTGTCCTGTCCTGTCCTGTCCTGTCCTGTCCTGTCCTGTCCTGTCCTGTCCTGTCCTGTCCTGTCCTGTCCTGTCCTGTCCTGTCCTGTCCTGTCCTGTCCTGTCCTGTCCTGTCCTGTCCTGTCCTGTCCTGTCCTGTCCTGTCCTGTCCTGTCCTGTCCTGTCCTGTCCTGTCCTGTCCTGTCCTGTCCTGTCCTGTCCTGTCCTGTCCTGTCCTGTCCTGTCCTGTCCTGTCCTGTCCTGTCCTGTCCTGTCCTGTCCTGTCCTGTCCTGTCCTGTCCTGTCCTGTCCTGTCCTGTCCTGTCCTGTCCTGTCCTGTCCTGTCCTGTCCTGTCCTGTCCTGTCCTGTCCTGTCCTGTCCTGTCCTGTCCTGTCCTGTCCTGTCCTGTCCTGTCCTGTCCTGTCCTGTCCTGTCCTGTCCTGTCCTGTCCTGTCCTGTCCTGTCCTGTCCTGTCCTGTCCTGTCCTGTCCTGTCCTGTCCTGTCCTGTCCTGTCCTGTCCTGTCCTGTCCTGTCCTGTCCTGTCCTGTCCTGTCCTGTCCTGTCCTGTCCTGTCCTGTCCTGTCCTGTCCTGTCCTGTCCTGTCCTGTCCTGTCCTGTCCTGTCCTGTCCTGTCCTGTCCTGTCCTGTCCTGTCCTGTCCTGTCCTGTCCTGTCCTGTCCTGTCCTGTCCTGTCCTGTCCTGTCCTGTCCTGTCCTGTCCTGTCCTGTCCTGTCCTGTCCTGTCCTGTCCTGTCCTGTCCTGTCCTGTCCTGTCCTGTCCTGTCCTGTCCTGTCCTGTCCTGTCCTGTCCTGTCCTGTCCTGTCCTGTCCTGTCCTGTCCTGTCCTGTCCTGTCCTGTCCTGTCCTGTCCTGTCCTGTCCTGTCCTGTCCTGTCCTGTCCTGTCCTGTCCTGTCCTGTCCTGTCCTGTCCTGTCCTGTCCTGTCCTGTCCTGTCCTGTCCTGTCCTGTCCTGTCCTGTCCTGTCCTGTCCTGTCCTGTCCTGTCCTGTCCTGTCCTGTCCTGTCCTGTCCTGTCCTGTCCTGTCCTGTCCTGTCCTGTCCTGTCCTGTCCTGTCCTGTCCTGTCCTGTCCTGTCCTGTCCTGTCCTGTCCTGTCCTGTCCTGTCCTGTCCTGTCCTGTCCTGTCCTGTCCTGTCCTGTCCTGTCCTGTCCTGTCCTGTCTGTCCTGTCCTGTCCTGTCCTGTCCTGTCCTGTCCTGTCCTGTCCTGTCCTGTCCTGTCCTGTCCTGTCCTGTCCTGTCCTGTCCTGTCTGTCCTGTCCTGTCCTGTCCTGTCCTGTCCTGTCCTGTCTGTCCTGTCCTGTCCTGTCCTGTCTGTCCTGTCCTGTCCTGTCCTGTCCTGTCCTGTCCTGTCCTGTCCTGTCCTGTCCTGTCCTGTCCTGTCCTGTCCTGTCCTGTCCTGTCTGTCCTGTCCTGTCCTGTCCTGTCCTGTCCTGTCTGTCCTGTCCTGTCCTGTCCTGTCCTGTCCTGTCCTGTCCTGTCCTGTCCTGTCCTGTCCTGTCCTGTCCTGTCCTGTCCTGTCCTGTCCTGTCCTGTCCTGTCCTGTCCTGTCCTGTCCTGTCCTGTCCTGTCCTGTCCTGTCCTGTCCTGTCCTGTCCTGTCCTGTCCTGTCCTGTCCTGTCCTGTCCTGTCCTGTCCTGTCCTGTCCTGTCCTGTCCTGTCCTGTCCTGTCCTGTCCTGTCCTGTCCTGTCCTGTCCTGTCCTGTCCTGTCCTGTCTGTCCTGTCCTGTCCTGTCCTGTCTGTCCTGTCTCTGTCTCTGTCCTGTCCTGTCCTGTCTCTGTCTGTCCTGTCTCTGTCTGTCCTGTCTCTGTCCTGTCCTGTCTCTGTCTGTCCTGTCTCTGTCTGTCCTGTCTGTCTGTCCTGTCTCTGTCTGTCCTGTCTCTGTCTCTGTCTGTCTCTGTCTGTCCTGTCTCTGTCTGTCCTGTCTCTGTCTCTGTCTGTCCTGTCTCTGTCTCTGTCTGTCCTGTCTCTGTCTCTGTCTGTCCTGTCTCTGTCTCTGTCTGTCCTGTCTCTGTCTCTGTCTGTCCTGTCTCTGTCTCTGTCTCTCCTGTCTGTCTGTCTCTGTCTGTCCTGTCTCTGTCTCTGTCTGTCCTGTCTCTGTCTCTGTCT
>JAXIVJ010002952.1:60000-100942 GCA_036785665.1 Chirona hameri
CATATAAGATAGCTATTCTGGAAAGTTTCTCAACAACCTTAGCAAACGCATGAATTCTAGTATCTCTAACTGTCAACTACTCATCTAGCATCTAATGCAAATGGTATCTGGGCCAATCTCGGTGGGGCCCCCTATGACCGGTAATGGGGGGGGGGCAATTGCCCCCCCCCCTTGGCTGCGCCCCTGGATTGGTCTGCAACTGTGCGTTATTAGAGCCATATTTTCCTGCGCACATGTGGCGTACATGTTCACGCTCTTATTTAAGAAGTGTGGAAATGAACCACATACGTCTATTTTACTTTTGTATCGTACGTTAAGACAAGTGAACAAAAGTGAGAACCTGTTTACGATGGAAAGTAACAAGTAAAACCGACAGATCACAAAAGATCACATGCCTATTGCATCAGGATATAAGTGGCACAATGCCGCCCGGAGGCAATGGCCACAAGGCAAGGGTTCAACGGCAAGAGTCGCCGCCGTATGTCTGGTCTTATCGCTCAGCATCCATAAATGACACGCAGGCCCATTCGAGACATCCTCCCCACTAGATTCAGTGTTCGCAGCTCAGGCTTTACCTCATATACCACACACCAAATAGCTGACATCAGGGGTCGCCACCTTTGTATAGCCTGATTCCTGAGTTGGAATTGGCTGTCTTACCGGCCGCCTCTTCCTTAGAGGCTGTCTTTCCTTGCCAGCTTTCATCCGATACTTTTTCGCCGCACGTTAAATACGTTGCACAGACATCAAATAGGTTTAACCCTCACCCGTGCAGCGTCCGATCAGTGCGTGACCGTGCAGGGGGGGGGGGGGGGGGGGGGGGTACAACCTCCCTAGCGTTTCGCCCCTAATTGGGCTAGAGCTTCGATTCAAAAACGAGCGTGTTACTTGTTACGAGAGGAAGCCATTGATACCCGATTTTAAGGTCCTAGGTCATTAGGTTACTTCTGAGGTCATGACAATGACCCAAAATTCAACCAAATTGTAAATGCGTATAAATTGAATTTAATCGAGCTAGAATCGCGAATGAGCATATAATTATGCTAAATGAGTGCCAAATTTGAAATCAGCGTCACCAAATGTCCTAGAAACTGCCAAATTCCGAGAAGGTAATGTCAGGTCATGTCATGTTATGTCAGGTCAGTCATGTTAGTCATTTGAGGTCAGTGACCTCGGTTGACCTGTGGAAACGCATGACCCCAGTGGAACAGTGGTAGTAGACCCCAGTGGTATGTCATGGGCCATACCAACGTTTAGGAGCTGGAATTAGCAAACTGCCATATCAACTATGGAATCAGCTATACCAACTTGAAATATTTTTTAAGCTCAAGACCTGGCACTCTTAAACAAATTGCGCCGCGGAGCGGCGCGAAAATTTTAAATCTTATGGCCTGGATTGCTTTCTCATCAATGCGTCGCATTGCGTATGGTGCGGACCTCTAAAATTGCTATATTGTGCGTTTAAAAGTGCGGAGAAAAGTGCTAAAGTGAACTATTTTGCTCAATTATATAGGAAAGTAGCAACATAACACATAAATGCGCCGATAAACTGGCCGATTTTTTTCCTAACCCGCATATAATTGAATTTGTGGTTAAATTGCGCCGCGAAAGGGCGCGAAAATTTGGAGTTTTATTCCCTGTACAACTGTATTCTTACTGTTGAAAGGCCCAAGTCCCTTTAGATCGTCTAGGGGCCCCTCTGACCTTTTCAATGCCCTTCCGACCTGTTCAGGTACTCATCTGGGATGCGCGAAGCGAAAGGACATGATGTGGAGTGGGTGATCTATATAATGCAAAGAGGGCTTACTCTACAGGACAAATTAAAATCGGATCTTTCGGGTATATTGTAGCACCCTGACGAAGGGTGTTACAATATACCCGAAAGCTCCGCTTTTAATATTTGAGTATTGTGGAGTAAGCCCTCTTTGTATTTAATCTTCATCTGGGATCTCTACGTGCTTTGACCCTTCCAGTCTCACCAGGGACTCCTCTGACCTTCCAAGAAGCCCCTCTTGTGTGTCAAGTGGCCCATTCGGCCTGTTCAGAGGTCCTTCCGACCTGGCCAGGGACTGCACTGGCTGCTTTGTCGCCCTGCCGACATGCTCAGGGGCAGGGGCGGCGGATTGCGGGGCGCAGGGTACCCCCCCCCCCCCCAGTTGAAAATCCTGGGGAGGGGAAGAGTCATTTTGCCCCCAGATTGGGCAGGCTAAAATCTGGGGGAGGGGGAGGGCAAAATTACTCTTTGCCCCCCCAGGATTTTCGACTGGGGGGCATTTTGGGTACCCTGCCCCCCGCAATCCGCCGCCCCTGCTCAGGGACCCCTCCGACCTGCACATGGGCCCCTCTAGTCTGGCTAGGAACTCATCCGGCATGTTCAAGGGGCCTTCCAACCGGCTGAGGGACCCTTTCGGTGTAGCCAGGGCCCCTCTGACTTGCCCAGGCGCTCCTCCGATCTGCCCAGCGACTCTTTTGGTCGGCCTGCGCTGGCTGCTTTGTCGCCCTGCCGACATGCTCAAGGGGCCCTCCGACCTGCCCTGGGGCCCCACCATGCTGACCAGGGGCCAATTCGGCATGTTCAGGGGCCCTTCTTACCCGCCCAGGGTACCCTGCCCTGGGCCTTTCGGTCTGGTCCTTTCGGTCTGGTCAGGGACCCCTCCGATCTGCACAGGGGCCCTTTTAACTTTCCAGGGGCCCTCTGGTCTCTCCAGGGGCCCTTTAACCTTCTAAGGGGCCCTTCCGACCTGGCAAGGGACTGCGCTGGCTGCTTTGTCACCTTGCGACATGCTCCAAGGGCCTTCCGACCTGCCCTGGGGCCCCTCCGTGCTGACTAGGGGCTCATTCAACATGTTCAGGGGCCCTTCTGACCCACCTAGTGGCCCTTTCGGTCTGGTCAGGGCCCCTCTGACCTGCACAGGGACCATTTTAACTTCACAGGGGCCCTCTGGTCTGTCCAGGGGCCCTCTAACCTGCTCAGAGGCCCTTATGACCTGGCAAGGGACTGCGCTGGCCGCTTTGTCACCCTGCCGACACGCTCAGGGGCCTCTCAACCTGCCCAGGGGTCCCTCTGTGCTGGCTAGGGCCCATTCGACGTGTTCAGGGGGCCCATTCGACGTGTTCAGGGGGCCCATTCGACGTGCTCAGGGGCCCTTTCGGTCTGGCCAGGGGCCCCTCTGACATGCACAGGGCTCTTTTGCACGTCCAAGGGGCCCTCTGGTCTTTCAGAGAGGGCCCTGGTGGCCCTAAAAGGCCTCTGAAGTCCTCTAAACTCTCTATAGACCATGCTTCGTGTAGTAAAGAGCCTATGATACCGCGCTTCGCGCGGTATCGCTGGCCTCCAGGGGGAGGGGGGGGGGGGGGGGGGGGGCAGCGGCCCCCGCCGCCCCCCCCCCTGGCTACGTGCCTGCACGGGGCCCTTGCCTTGGACCGGGCCCCATGTGTTCAATACCCCCTACCCGGGGACCCTGTGTTCAGTACCACTACCAGGGGCCCCCTGACCGACAAAGGGGTTTCTGATAGTCTCAGGGGCCCCCGAGATGCCGGCAAGAGTAGACCTCTGGCTGTTATGGGGGGGGGGGCTATTCGTCTCCCTATCTTGTACCGGGGACCCCCGACCTCCTGTCTGGTACCAGGGGCCCCCTGTACTCAGTACCACTACCTGTGGGCCCCCTGACCGACAGAGGGGTTACTCATTGTTTTAGTGGGCCCGCGTTGCGCAAGAGAGCTCTTGTATCCGTCCCTGGGTGCCCCCAGGTGAGGATAATTTTAGGACAAAAAAATTATATAAAAAAATGGGACCCCCTCAAAACAAACTGGACCAAATCCAGTGAGTTAGAAATTTAGGGTAGGTAGGTTCGGCCCTCGATTTGTAATAGGCCCCTTTCAGGGACCTGGCGAAATTTATATGGGTCCAGTCGTCGCTCCATGGGCCCTGGTCGTTAATCCATGAATCCCCAGATGGGCCTTGCAAGGGCCCCGGTCGCCCCCCTAGGTGCCCCGGTCGATCCTCGAGGATCCCAGCCGACCTTCCTGGATCCCCGGCCGACCCTCCAATGGATTATTTATTACCCCTGTCATCACATGGTGCTCGAAATAGGGCCCTCCGGCCCTATTTCCAAAGGGGCACATACGGCCAAAGGGGCACACACGGCCAAAGGGGCACGCACGGATCTTCAGGGCCTCAGGGGGGGGGGGGGGGGGCAATTGCCCCGTTTGCCGCGCCCCCTTGTGTACGCCTATGCCGGTAAAACGCCTTTAAAAGGTCGAGAACCAAACGAACTGTTCTTAAGCGTGATTTCCTTTTGTGACAGAGCACTTGATACTTTGTTTTGAGTTAAACAGAACAGGCCAGGAACGAAGGCCAGGAACCGCAGGAACAGGCCAGGAACGGCGACCCCGGTAGCCGTCCTCCGCCGGCCGCAGACGGTCACGTGACCGAGGTCAACCGGGGCCGGCCGATCGCCAGGCCGGTGGGTCGTGGCCGCGAGTTGCGCAACCTCCACCATAAGGAAGACAGAGTTGTGTGTCGGCGCGCGCTGCTACTAAACACGACCACGCACAATTTGGGAAATTTAATATGATATTTGTATGGTATGAACATATCTGTGCGCAATTTTTCAGCCTCATCAACCGAATAGTTGTGACGAAATAAGCCTAATAAAACCATGGCTACGGTCATGAAATCTACGCTCATGCGTAGATTTGTCCCCTAGGTGGAGTCGACGGCAGACCTCACGGCCACTCGCTAATTTTCTTGCTCGGATTAGCGATACAAATACAAATTAAAAGAGCAAATTTACCTAGCAATGATACCATCCCTCAGACAGACCACTGCTCCTAATACAAAACAGAAGTACGCTTTGAGAAAGTGGGATCAAATTATATGTGTGCGCCGCATTTTAGATCAGATGTACATAATCACGCCCATCTCACAAAGCTCTCATTTACCAGAAGAATGCCTGCAATAGTTGACTAAAGAACATGGCGTGACATACACCGGTCCAATATCCACTCAATCCGACTGAGGCCATTTAGCTACGTCTCAGCATTTAATAGGATACAACATATTTACTAAAACGTTCATTTTTACATCAGACGTTTTTTGCATCCTAAAAATGAACAGTACTTCGCAAAATCAAGTATAACTCTTCGAAAATACGCTTTAGTGTACAGCTGAAGTTTGTGCACCATTGACTCACGTGCTTTGGTGAAAAAGCTTAAAACATGTTTATTTGTGGGCCGGAGTCCAAAAATTGGAGAGTTTGTGGACTGTAGGTCACGTGACATGCAGTTTGTGTACTATAGATCACGTGACTTAACTGAATACAGAACCAAATTGTCAGACTTGATGTTATCTATCGCTTGCGCGCTTGCGCAGCTGCACACTAAATCGCTTTGAGAACTCGCACCTCAAAATTCACAGTTTGAGGCCTCGACTTCGTCTCGGCCACACAACTGTGAACTTTGTCGCGCTCGTCCCCAAAGCTATAGAGCTTGCCATCCGTGGCCAAAGGACCGGCTACGTAGACAGTAGTAGTAGACAGTACTACGTGCTACGTAGACAAAGGACCGGAAAATGCGGTCGCGGGCTCATTTGGGCGCGAGCAGTACTGATTTTCCACATTTCGTGCAACGTGTGTGCATTTGGAAACCGCGCGTATATAGGGACATTTACCTTAAATAAACGCGACCCAAATCGCGTAACCCTCCCAGATGCCATGAATCAATTGATTCCAAAAATGATGCAAAATTCGTGTCAGGCTATATTTGTCATGTATCATCAAATAGTTAGACAATATACTCATACATTTAACGCTAACTCGCAATGCGAAATGGATTCATGCATGAGTAATACAAATACGAAATACCCTACGTCGCAAATATATCTACAAAAGAACACATAGTCAAGCAATATATCACGAAATAAAAACAGTGTATCAACGCAGATTCTCCCACCGGCTCCAGTATAGAGCAGTACCAACGACGAAGTGTCCATCCTACAACGGTGGAGCCACTGAACGCACACGTCACTCCTCCGTCCTTCACTGCTAGGCTGCCCGCAGTCCAGGGGCGCGGCTCGGATAGCTGCGCTCCCTCTGACTCGTCGAGCCCAGAGCTGGGGACGAGGCTTTACGTGTGACGCAGGGGGACCGGAGGGCGGACGATGACGCCTTGCGCGTGACACAGGGCGACCGCAGCGCTGGCGACGAGCTCTTGCGTCCGGGGTCGGGCGACCTCAGCACGGGCGAGGATAACTTGCGGGAGAGGGCGGGTGACCGTCCGGCTGTGGGCGAGACTGTGCCCTGACGAGCCTCCTGCTCCAGAGCCTGGAAGCGGCTGATGGCACGTGCCACGGAGCTGGCCTCCGGCCGGCCGGTACGGTCGCGACCGGCGGCTGACGGGCTCTGGTCCCAGTCGTCCCCGGACAGTTCACTGCTGCCGAGGTCGCTGGTCGGCGAGCGAGAATGGAGCAGAGGAGAGGATACGTTACGCGCTACTACAGGCGATCCCCGAGAGCTTTTGCCACCGGAGATGCTGTTCAGTTGCCGTACATCCTCATCTGTGGAGGACTTGCGCAGACGTCGCTCGTCCCCGCGCCGCCCGGTCTGCTCCTGGGAGGACAATTGCCGCATGTCCTCGTCGGTGGAGGACTTGCGCAGGCCGCGTCCGGCCTCGTCCGTGACCGGGGGCGGCGGCCGGCGGCCCTCCTCGCCGGAGCCAGGTCGTGTCGTCGCCTGCTGCGCCGCCTTTGTCTGTCGTGATGTGCTCCTCAGGCTGGAGCGCAGCGGCGCTGTCCTCTCCAAGGCCGGCTCGTGCGGGCTGCGCTCGGCCGCGTCGCGGTGTCGCCGCGGACTGGCCTGCCTCTGCGGGCTCGCCTGTCGCCGCGGACTGGTCTGTCGGTCAGAGGCGGAGCGGGGCGCCAGGCGTGGGGAAGCGGGCAGCGAGACTGGCTTCCTGGTGCTTCTTTTTCTCGCATCAGGACTTGCCAGTCTCTGTTTCGTCTGCATGCTGCACACATCTTCAGCCTCCCCCTGGATTTCTACAGAAGGGTTAGCCCGAGACGAACTGGAATCAGAGCCATTTGAATCTTCCTTCGACGTCGTTTTCTGCGTGATATTTTTGGAAGGTTTGCCTTGTGCATCTGCAGTCGAGTTTTTCCGACAGTTGTCTCTCCCCGAAGGCGATTTTTTGTCTTCCTCGTTACCGTGCGATTTCTTTTTGCGAGGTTTTGTTGGTCCTCCTCCCATGTCTATTACAAATGTTCCGGGACGTATCCTGACCATTTCTTGACCATCGTCTAACACATCTACAGACTCACTACCAGACCTATTTTCTTCTACCGGGAGCAAGAGCTCCTTTTTAGAGTTGCGATTCCTCCTAGCAGTCATAATCGCATCAGACACACTTTGGGCGCGTTTCGGTCCTTCCCTCTTCTTCCCTGCATCCGGCAGCGTCCTGCTGTCCTCCTGGCAGCTGTTCCTCCGGTTCATGGCGTTCTCGGTGTTGCGGCTCCGTCTTAAGGACGACCTGATGTCGGTGCTGCTTCCGTTCGGTGTGGAGGTCTTCCTCCTGCTCCGCAGACTGTCGTGGCGCACGAACGGAGACGGCGCCGTCTGTGGCCCGCCCTCCAGAGACTGGCAGCTGATCGCCAGACCGGCCGCCACCTGATTCTGGTACTCATCGCGGAGTTTGAACGTGTTGACCCTCTCCGCCTTGGCGGATCCCGGGGAGGTTTTCTGAACGCCGGCGCCCTTCCAGGGCGGTCGGTTGTCGGGCACCTCGGGCGCGCTCGACCTCAGACAGGCCGGGAACTGGTCGGGTCGCATCGGCACCGTCCACGTCATGTCACACAGCCGCTCCCGCGACTTGGAGATGTTCTTCTTCAGGTTGCTCCTGCTGACCTTGACGGAGAGCACCTCGCGGCTCTTGGAGATGGAGCGCCGCAGGTTGTTGGCGTCGTGGCTGTCCTGGCTGGGGTCGTGGCAGCTGTCGAGGGACTCGCTCGGACTGATGACCACCCGGGGCGACGGTGTACTCCTCGGCTGCTGGAGCCAGTCATGCTGCAGCAGCTGGTGCCAAGTCGGCCGACTCCTGAAACATCAACAGTTCAACAATGTAAGCATATACCATCGAATCGAACAGTACTGTGTGAAGCGCAGTACTGCTAAAACAACAAGGCAACAACGTTAAAAAAAATAAAAAAAATTGACAATGAACAAAGAAAAACCAAAACTGCAAAGATAGATGCAGCACTTATCATTGAATAACAGGTGCAGGACCAAACTTCGTTCCATCATCATCCCCAGCATTTAATGCACGCATAAATTAATAGAAATATCAATTTATGAAATTAATTCAATTAATAGAAAGAAACGTTCCGACTGATACGACGTGCCTTGTAAATACATTGGCGATTATAGGTAAATTCATTATTTCCATAAATAAAGAACGCCCAGCAGTTAAAGTCAATTCAATAAGACCACAATTGCATGGGCGCGTTTGAAAAAGCAAGCTGAACCAGCTCCAACTGAGCCAGCTTCAGCCGATGTGCTGCCATCTGTGGTCTATAGCTAAGGTCGCTGTCATCAGGCCGTGTTACACTGTGTCCGTAGAAATGGGCGTAGAAATGTTCCCAGCTTAGCGACACTGTGCGGGCGGCTCAACACCTGTATCAGTCAGATCTGAGCGGCTGATCCAGCCAGCGACAGCACGTACCATACCCACTGCCAGTGCACTCACCTGGGATCTTTGAGGAGGCAGCTCCAGATGAAGTCCTTGGCAGAGGCAGACACGTCCTCGAACAGTTCGTCGGGAAACTCGAGCTCGGCCCTGGCGATGTTGCGGAACGTCTCGGCGTCTGTGTCGCCGCCAAAAGGCGTAAAGCCCGTCAGCAGCACGTAGGCCAGCACACCGACCGACCTGGGGAATCATTAACACGTCAGCAGCACATCGAGCGACCTGGAGACACATTAACACATCAGCAGCACACCGACCTGGAGACACATTAACACGTCACCAGCACACCAACCTGGAGACACATTAACACGTCAGTAGCACACTGACCGACCTGGAGACACATTAACACGTCAGCAGCACACCGACCGCCCTGAAGACACATTCACATGTCAGCAGCAGACCAACCGACCTGGAGACACTTTAATACGTCAGCAGCACACTGACCGACCTGGGAACACATTAACATGTCAGCAGCACACCGATCGACCTGTTTATTATTAGCTATAAAACAACCACAGGCCGAAGCCCACTTACGGCTGTAGTCAAAACACACAACACACGCATCCTCATACATTCACGCATTCATACCTAAGACATGATGACAATGACAATAAATAAGTGAATCCCGCTACCCTACGCAAAAGTAGAGCAAGTGACTAAAAGTCAGCACCGCTGCCCCGCCCATGGGAATCAATAACTGCCTTCACTGCATGCAAACTTAAAAGCTTGCGACTTAAAAGTAGTTGAACAAAAGAAATCGGTCTCTGGCATTTCCTGGATAAATCTGTTGCAGGTCGCTGGTAGCCGCGATAAAAAGCTGTTCCGTACCGAATTCGCCCTACCACCCGGCACACGAAACAATCCAGTGTGTCTCGTGCGTCGAGTGGAAACAGACAGGTGAAACATTGACACTAGATTTCCACAGTCAAGGCGGCCACGAAGTACCGAATGCAAAAATCTTATGTCGGCTTGGATGAAACGAGCTTTGATGGACTGACATTTAAAATGTTTCAGCAGCGAAGAATAGTCCAAGGCGGGACAGCGGCGCTGGGTTGTACATCCTAACCACATAAGAAACCTGTGTTGCAGACGCTCGAGGCGTCTTAAGTGGGTTGCTGCGGCTCCAGACCAGATAATACTACCATATTCAATCACGGACCTCACATGGGCGTTATACGCCGACAAGATTGCGGGGTGATTGAACTAGGCGGCGAGAGCATGGAGACATTTGTACACTGCGCATGAGCAAACCGAGCATGCGGTTGGCCTTGCCTACGGTTGAATCTACATGGTCGGCGAATGTCAGATTAGCATCTAATATGACACCGAGGTCGCGCATCTGTTCGCATCTCTCCAGTTGATGCCCATCTAATACATAGGTACAGTGAATGGGGGCCGTGCGAAGAGTGAATGAGATAGTCTTGCATTTAGCTGGATTGAGCTTCAAGTGCCAGATTTTAGACCATGCGCTAAGACGGTCCAGGTCGGCCTGAAGGGAAACGGTAACTTCACGATTTTGAATGCGATGCAAATTTTTGACATCAGCATAAGCCAAACAGCCTGTTTTGATATGTAGACCTGGAGACACATTAACACGTCAGCAGCACACCGACCGACCTGGAGACACATTAACATGTCAGCAGCACACCGACCGCCCTGAAGACACATTAACATGTCAGCAGCACACCGACCGACCTGGGGACACATTAACACGTCAGCAGGACACCGACCTGGGGACACATTAACACGGCAGCAGCACACCAACCTGGAGACACATTAACATATCAGCACCGAGCGACCTGGGGACACATTAATACGTCAGCACCGACCGACCTGGGGACTCATTAACATGTCAGCAGCACACCAAACTGGTGACACATTAACACGTCAGCAGCACACCGACCGACCTGGGGACACATTAACATGTCAGCAGCACACCGACCTGGATATACATTAACACGTCAGCAGCACACCGAACGACCTGGGGACACATTAGCATGTCAGCAGCACACCGACCAACCTGGAAACACATTAACATGTTAGCAGGACACCGACCTGGAGACACATTAACGCGTCAGCAGCACACCCACCGACCTGGATACACATTAACACGTCAGCAGCACACCGAGCGACCTGGGGACACATTAACACGGTAGCAGCACACCAACCGCCCTGAAGACACATTAACATGTTAGCAGCACACTGATCGACCTGGAGACACATTAACATGTCAGCAGCACACCCAACGACCTGGAGACACATTAACACGTCAGCAGCACGCCGACCGATCAGAAGACACATTAACATGTCAGCAGCACACCGACCGACCTGGAGACATATTAACACTTCAGCAGCACACCCACCGACCTGGAGACACATTAACACGTCAGCGGCACACCGACCGACCTGGGGACATAACAAGTCAGCAGCACATCGACCTGGGGACACATTAACACGTCAGCAGCACCCCGACCTGGGGACATATTAACACGTCAGCAGCACACCGACCGACCTGGAGACACATTAACACGTCAGCAGAACACCGACCGACCTGGGGACACATTAACACGTCAGCAGCACACCGACCGACCTGGGGACATATTAACACGTCAGCAGCACACCGACCTCGGGACACATTAACATGTCAGCAGCACACCGACCGACCTGGGGACACATTAATACGTCAGCAGCACACCGACCCGACCTGGAGACACATTAACATGTCAGCAGCACACCGACCGATCTGGGAACATATTAACACGTCAGCAGCACACCGACCGCCCTGAAGACACATTAACATGTCAGCAACACACCGACCGACCTGGGGACACATTAACACGTCAGCAGCACGCCGACCGACCTGGAGACACATTGACACGTCAGCAACACACCGACCGACCGGGAGACACATTAACACGTGAGCAGCACACCGACCGCCCTGGAGACACATTAACACATCAGCAGCACACCGACCGACCTGGATACACATTAACACGTCAGCAGCACGCCGACCGACCTGGGGACACATTAACACGTCAGCAGCACGCCGACCGACTTGGAGACACATTAACACGTAAGCAGCACACCGACCTGGAGACACATTAACACGTCAGCAGCACACCGACCGACCTGGAGACACATTAACATGTCAGCAGCACACCGACCGACCTGGGGACACATTAACACGGCAGCAGCACACCAACCTGGAGACACATTAACACGTCAGCAGCACACCGACCGACCTGGGGACACATTAACACGGCAGCAGCACACCGACCTGGAGACATATTAACATGTCAGCAGCACACCGACCGACCTGGAGACACATTAACACGTGAGCAGCACACCAACCTGGAGACACATTAACACGTCAGCACCGACCGACCTGGGGACTCATTAACATGTCAGCAGCATACCAAAATGGTGACACATTAACACGTCAGCAGCACACCGACCGACCTGGGGACACATTAACATGTCAGCAGCACACCGACCTGGAGACACATTAACACGTGAGCAGCACACCGACCAACCTGGAGACACATTAACACGTGAGCAGCACACCAACCTGGAGACACATTAACACGTCAGCACCGACCGACCTGGGGACACATTAACACGTCAGCACCGACCGACCTGGGGACGTATTAACACGTCAGCAGCACACCGACCAACCTGGAGACACATTAACATGTCAGCAGCACACCGAGCGACCTGGAGACACATTAACACGTCAGCAGCACACCGACCTGGAGACACATTAACACGTCAGCAGCACACCGACCTGGAGACACATTAACACGTCAGCAGCACACCGACCTGGAGATACATTAACACGTCAGCAGCACACAGACCGACCTGGAGACACATTAACACGTCAGCAGCACACCGACCGACCTGGAGACACATTAACACGTCAGCAGCACACCGACCTGGAGACACATTAACACGTCAGCAGCACACCGACCTGGATACACATTAACACGTCAGCAGCACACCGACCTGGAGATACATTAACACGTCAGCAGCACACCGAACGATCTGGGGACACATTAGCATGTCAGCAGGACACCGACCTGAAGACACATTAACGCGTCAGCAGCACACCGACCGACCTGGATACACATTAACACGTCAGCAGCACACCGATCGACCTGGGGACACATTAACACGGTAGCAGCACACCGACCGACCTGGAGACATATTAACACGGTAGCAGCACGCCGAGCGACCTGGGGACGCATTAACACGTCAGCAGCAGACCGACCTGGGGGACACATTAACACGTCAGCAGCACACCGACCGACCGGGAGACACATTAACACGTCAGCAGCACACCGACCGACCTGGAGACACATTAACACGTCAGCAGCACACCGACCGACCTGGATACACATTAACACGTCAGCAGCACGCCGCCCGACCTGGAGACACATTAACACGTCAGCAGCACACCGACCTGGGGACACATTAACACGTCAGCAGCACGCCGACCGACCTGGAGACACATTAACACGTAAGCAGCACACCGACCTGGAGACACATTAACACGTCAGCAGCACACCGACCGACCTGGAGACACATTAACATGTCAGCAGCACACCGACCGACCTGGGGATACATTAACACGGCAGCAGCACACCAACCTGGATACACATTAACACGTCAGCAGCACACCGACCGACCTGGGGACACATTAACACGGCAGCAGCACACCGACCTGGAGACACATGAACATGTCAGCAGCACACCGACCGACCTGGAGAAACATTAACACGTAAGCAGCACACCAACCTGGAGACACATTAACACGTCAGCAGCGACCGACCTGGGGACTCATTAACATGTCAGCAGCATACCAAACTGGTGACACATTAACACGTCAGCAGCACACCGACCGACCTGGGGACACATTAACATGTCAGCAGCACACCGACCTGGAGACACATTAACACGTCAGCAGCACACCGACCGACCTGGAGACACATTAACACGTGAGCAGCACACCAACCTGGAGACACATTAACACGTCAGCACCGACCGACCTGGGGACACATTAACACGTCAGCACCGACCGATCTGGGGACATATTAACACGTCAGCAGCACACCGACCAACCTGGAGGCACATTAGCATGTCAGCAGCACACCGACCAACCTGGAGGCACATTAACATGTCAGCAGGACACCGACCTGGAGACACATTAACGCGTCAGCAGCACACCGACCGACCTGGATACACATTAATTAACACGTCAGCAGCACACCGAGCGACCTGGGGACACATTAACACGGTAGCAGCACACCAACCGCCCTGAAGACACATTAACATGTTAGCAGCACACTGATCGACCTGGAGACACATTAACATGTCAGCAGCACACCGACCGACCTGGAGACACATTAACACGTCAGCAGCACGCTGACCGACCAGAAGACACATTAACATGTCAGCAGCACACCGACCGACCTGGAGACATATTAACACTTCAGCAGCACACCGACCGAGCTGGGGACACATTAACACGTCAGCAGCACACCAACCTGGAGACACATTAACACGTCAGCAGCACACCGACCGACCTGGAGACACATCAACACGTCAGCAGCACACCGACCGACCTGGGGACACATTAACATGTCATCAGCACACCGATCGACCTGGGGACATATTAACATGTCAGCAGCACACCGAGCGACCTGGGGACGCATTAACACGTCAGCAGCACACCGACCTGGGGGACACATTAACACGTCAGCAGCACACCGACCGACATGGATATACATTAACACGTCAGCAGCACACCGACCGACCTGGAGACATATGAACACGTCAGCAGCACACCGACCGACCTGGAGACACATTAACACGTGAGCAGCACACCAACCTGGAGACACATTAACATGTCAGCACCGATCGACCTGGGGACACATTAAAATGTCAGCAGCACACCAACCTGGAGACACATTAACACGTGAGCAGCACACCGACCTGAAGACTCATTAACACGTCAGCTCCGACCGACCTGGACATCAACACGTCAGCACCGACCGACCTGGGGACACATTAACACATCAGCACCAACCGACCTGGGGACATATTAACACGTCAGCAGCACACCGACCAACCTGGAGACAAATTAACATGTCAGCAGCACACCCAGCGACCTGGAGACACATTAACACGTCAGCAGCACACCGACCTGGAGACACATTAACACGTCAGCAGCACACCGACCTGGAGATACATTAACACGTCAGCAGAACACCGACCTGGAGACACATTAATACGTCAGCAGCACACCGACCTGGAGATACATTAACACGTCAGCAGCACACCGAACGATCTGGGGACACATTAGCATGTCAGCACCACACCGACCAACCTGGAGGCACATTAACATGTCAGCAGGACACCGACCTGGAGACACATTAACGCGTCAGCAGCACACCGACCGACCTGGATACACATTAACACGTCAGCAGCACACCGAGCGACCTGGAGACACATTAACACGTCAGCAGCACACCGAGCGACCTGGGGACACATTAACACGGTAGCAGCACACCAACCGCCCTGAAGACACATTAACATGTTAGCAGCACACTGATCGACCTGGAGACACATTAACATGTCAGCGGCACACCGACCGACCTGGAGACACATTAACACGTCAGCAGCACGCCGACCGACCAGAAGACACATTAACATGTCAGCAGCACACCGACCGACCTGGAGACATATTAACACTTCAGCAGCACACCGACCGAGCTGGGGACACATTAACACGTCAGCAGCACACCAACCTGGAGACACATTAACACGTCAGCAGCACACCGACCGACCTGGAGACACATTAACGCGTCAGCAGCATACCGACCGACCTGGGGACACATTAACATGTCATCAGCACACCGATCGACCTGGGGACACATTAACATGTCAGCAGCACGCCGAGCGACCTGGGGACGCATTAACACGTCAGCAGCAGACCGACCTGGGGGACACATTAACACGTCAGCAGCACACCGACCGACCGGGAGACACATTAACACGTCAGCAGCACACCGACCGACCTGGAGACACGTTAACACGTGAGCAGCACACCGACCGACCTGGATATACATTAACACGTCAGCAGCACGCCGACCGACCTGGAGACACATTAACACGTCAGCAGCACACCGACCTGGGGACACATTAACACGTAAGCAGCACACCGACCTGGAGACACATTAACACGTCAGCAGCACACCGACCGACCTGGAGACACATTAACATGTCAGCAGCACACCAACCTGGAGACACATTAACACGTCAGCAGCACACCGACCGACCTGGGGACACATTAACACGGCAGCAGCACACCAAACTGGTGACACATTAACACGTCAGCAGCCCACCGACCGACCTGGGTACACATTAACATGTCAGCAGCACACCGACCTGGAGACACATTAACACGTCAGCAGCACACCGACCAACCTGGAGACACATTAACACGTGAGCAGCACACCAACCTGGAGACACATTAACACGTCAGCACCGACCGACCTGGGGACACATTAACACGTCAGCACCGACCGACCTGGGGACATATGAACACGTCAGCAGCACACCGACCAGCCTGGAGACACATTAACATGTCAGCAGCACACCGATCGACCTGGAGATACATTAACACGTCAGCAGCACACCAACCTGGAGAAACATTAACACGTCAGCAGCACACCGACCGACCTGGGGACACATTAACACAGCAGCAGCACACCAAACTGGTGACACATTAACACGTCAGCAGCCCACCGACCGACCTGGAGACACATTAACACGTCAGCAGCACACCGACCTGGAGATACATTAACACGTCAGCAGCACACCGACCTGGGGACACATTAACACGTCAGCAGCACACCGACCTGGAGATACATTAACACGTCAGCAGCACACCGAACGATCTGGGGACACATTAGCATGTCAGCAGCACACCGACCAACCTGGAGGCACATTTACATGTCAGCAGGACACCGACCTGGAGACACATTAACGCGTCAGCAGCACACCGACCGACCTGGATACACATTAACACGTCAGCAGCACACCGAGCGACCTGGGACACATTAACACGGTAGCAGCACACCAACCGCCCTGAAGACACATTAACATGTTAGCAGCACACTGATCGACCTGGAGACACATTAACATGTCAGCAGCACACCGCCCGACCTGGAGACACATTAACACGTCAGCAGCACGCCGACCGACCAGAAGACACATTAACATGTCAGCAGCACACCGACCGACCTGGAGACATATTAACACTTCAGCAGCACACCGACCGAGCTGGGGACACATTAACACGTCAGCAGCACACCAACCTGGAGACACATTAACACGTCAGCAGCACACCGACCGACCTGTAGACACATTAACACGTCAGCAGCACACCGACCGACCTGGGGACACATTAACATGTCATCAGCACACCGATCGACCTGGGGACACATTAACATGTCAGCAGCACACCGAGCGACCTGGGGACGCATTAACACGTCAGCGGCACACCGACCTGGGGGACACATTAACACGTCAGCAGCACACCGACCGACCTGGATATACATTAACACGTCAGCAGCACACTGACCGACCTGGAGACACATTAACACGTCAGCAGCACACCAATCTGGAGACACATTAACATGTCAGCAGCACACCGACCTGGAGACACATTAATACGTCAGCAGCACATTGACCGACCTGGAGACACATTAACATGTCAGCAGCACACCAACCTGGAGACACATTAACATGTCAGCAGCACACCGACCTGGAGACACATTAATACGTCAGCAGCACACCGACCGACCTGGAGACACATTAACATGTCAGCAGCACACCGACCTGGAGACACATTAATACGTCAGCAGCACACCGACCGACCTGGAGACACATTAACATGTCAGCAGCACACTGACCGACCTGGAGACACATTAACACGTCAGCAGCACACCAACTAACCTGGAGACACATTAACATGTCAGCAGCACACCGAGCGACCTGGAGACACATTAACATGTCAGCAGCACACTGACCGACCTGGAGACACATTAACATGTCAGCAGCACACCGACCCACCTGGAGACACATTAACATGTCAGCAGCACACCGACCCACCTGGAGACACATTAACATGTCAGCAGCACGCCGACCGACCTGGAGACACATTAACATGTCAGCAGCACACCGACCCACCTGGAGACACATTAACATGTCAGCAGCACACCGACCGACCTGGGGACACATTAACACGTCAGCAGCACACTGACCTGGGGACACATTAACATGTCAGCAGCACACTGACCTGGGGACACATTAACATGTCAGCAGCACACTGACCTGGGGACACATTAACATGTCAGCAGCACACTGACCTGGGGACACATTAACATGTCAGCAGCACACTGACCTGGGGACACATTAACACGTCAGCAGCACACCGACCGACCTGGGGACACATTAACACGTCAGAAGCACACTGACCTGGGGACACATTAACATGTCAGCAGCACACTGACCTGGGGACACATTAACATGTCAGCAGCACACTGACCTGGGGACACATTAACATGTCAGCAGCACACTGACCTGGGGACACATTAACATGTCAGCAGCACACTGACCTGGGGACACATTAACATGTCAGCAGCACACTGACCTGGGGACACATTAACATGTCAGCAGCACACTGACCTGGGGACACATTAACATGTCAGCAGCACACTGACCTGGGGACACATTAACATATCAGCAGGACACTGACCGACCTGGAGACATATTAACATGTCAGCAGCACACTGACCTGGGGACGCATTAACATGTCAGCAGCACACCGACCGACCTGGATACACATTAACATATCAGCAGCACACCGACCGACCTGGAGACATATTAACATGTCAGCAGCACACTGACCTGGGGACGCATTAACACGTCAGCAGCACACCGACCGACCTGGAGACACATTAACATGTCAGCAGCACACCGAGCGACCTGGAGACACATTAACACGTCAGCAGCACACCGACCGACCTGGTGACACATTAACATGTCAGCAGCACACCGACCGACCTGGAGACACATTAACACGTCAGCAGCACACCGACCGACCTCGGGACATAACACCACGCACTCGAGCGTGACGAAAGGAAATATTTTCGCATCTGACGTCCCATGATGCTGAACGTTTCTTTATGACAACAAATACGCATCGTATTCGTAACAAATAGCATACAGTAAACTGGAATCAATCCACCTAATAACTGGAATCAATCCACCTAATAACTGGAATCAATCCACCATCTTGGCCATCATAGTACTGGAGCGTACACTAAACTTCTACGACTCTCTACGTCACTGTGAATATCATAAACCACGGAAAATCCATGATCGCATCCACTACAAATCCCCCCCCCCAAAAAAAAACATAATGCCGTGAAAAAGTTCAAACTGTAAAAATGTTCAAAATGTACTTCTGTTATACCGGCGCCGACTATCCCTTCTAAAGTGGCCACTCATTGCTCACTCCGATTCCGAATGCCGCGGTCTGCAAACAGCTATGTTTCACAGCCACATGCACGTAACCTTCCACGCATTTATCATTCACAAGGATATCAAGGATATCATAGCCGTATCCTCACACCGGTATCGTTATTCTTATAGTGCTTCCTATAATCCGGTGACGCTATTTTATTTATTTCTAAATGATCATTTCGTCGTTTGGAGTACGTCATTTGGAGCGTGCTATATCCGTGTGGGTGTTGGCTGGGCTGCGCCAGTGATTGGGGACGGCTCTCGGCTGCGGTCGCTCCGTCATAACTGCCTTGGCCCCTGCTCTGTGCAGTGTGCAGTGTGCAGTGTGCACGCCACAGCCCATATAGCTGAGCTGACAGCTCTGTCTGCGGGGCTCCAAATAAGGGGCGGCCTGGTTCCGGGACTCGGCCGACCCACACAGCCTGCCACGGACGCCGGCGCCGAGTTCAGCAGACCAACAGGGACTATAAGTCCGACTAATTATACACCGTTTGCTTGGGATTGAGGACACTTGATTCGTTGCTGTTTTGCTTCTCATGCGAATCGGCCATGATCATGAAGCCCATGCAATGATCTGATGGTGATGTGCATTGTGCATTGGTAGTAACAGTTATCATTTAGAATGGAATGTCCGATCGCGAGTCTTGTGCCATTTCAATTCAATTTAACTAAACAAAAATACATCACTGTCACTGAGTTTCGTCGACCAAAATACATAGACCATTCCTTGATTATTTATAGTCCTGTAATCCAACTTTCAGAACGATAAATCAAACAAGCTGAGACCGCTCTTGTTAAGGGATTATGGATCGCTGCGATTATATCGATTAGCTGCATGATATCACTTTGACAGAGTAAGATTGCTGAGATAGCTTGTGTAAGTCACCAGTGACTGTGTGGTCTGCCGTACAGGTTGAGGCCTATATAGACGAAGGGAATTATGTCTCGCCGCCGTGAAATTTGATGTAGCAGTACGTGACCATAGATCAGCAGTGTACACACATCCCAATATTGCGGTGCTATCAGTGTACGGGCGTGCCAGTTTGTAAAGACATGCGCCCGGCAGATCCGAGAGCACGGACGCGGCTCAAAGAATAGTATTGGCAGGACGGTGCCACCAACGTCCCAAATCAATCGGCACTGTCTTGATCCAGTGTGAATTATCACCGACGAGATAATGGAGAGTCACAATGGGCGCGATCGGAAATATCGTGCACAGATGGTAGGCAGATTGTCATCGGTCTGGAACAACTCACTATTTAATGATTAGCTTATCATCAATGAGTAGCTTATCATCGGTCTGGAACAACTCACTATTTAATGATTAGCTTATCATCAATGAGCAGATTATCATCGGTCTGGAACAACTCACTATTTAATGATTAGCTTATCATCAATGAGCAGCTTATCATCGGTCTGGAACAACTCACTATTTAATGATTAGCTTATCATCAATGAGTAGCTTATCATCGGTCTGGAACAACTCACTATTTAATGATTAGCTTATCATCAATGAGTAGCTTATCATCGGTCTGGAACAACTCACTATTTAATGATTAGCTTATCATCAATGAGCAGCTTATCATCGGTCTGGAACAACTCACTATGTAATGATTAGCTTATGATCAATGAGTAGCTTATCATCGGTCTGGAACAACTCACTATTTAATGATTAGCTTATCATCAATGAGCAGCTTATCATCGGTCTGGAACAACTCACTATTTAATGATTAGCTTATCATCAATGAGTAGCTTATCATCGGTCTGGAACAACTCACTATTTAATGATTAGCTTATCATCAATGAGTAGCTTATCATCGGTCTGGAACAACTCACTATTTAATGATTAGCTTATCATCAATGAGCAGATTATCATCGGTCTGGAACAATTCACTATTTAATGATTAGCTTATCATCAATGAGTAGCTTATCATCGGTCTGGAACAACTCACTATTTAATGATTAGCTTATCATCAATGAGCAGATTATCATCGGTCTGGAACAACTCACTATTTAATGATTAAGCTCTCTACGGGGAATTACGGAATATTTTAGCATTTAAAGCACGTTATTACCAGCTTAAGTCACGTTACTGGAATTTGCGTCAGCCGAAGAATATACAGCCACCCACACACAATGGATCGGCTAACTTCCTCTGCAAATGTCATTTCACATCACGTCATACTCAGAAGACCTCATATTGGTACTCAAAAGACTCCCAGAAACTTGGCATTGGGGTCACATGACCGTGGTATCGAGGATTCGCCACTCCATAAAAGGCAGTGTCTGGCGCCGAGGATCCGTGCTTATCTCCCACTCAGAACGATGCCCGTTAGTTCAGTTATACGTTTATGGGAATGTGACGTGACCAGTATGTAAATATCTGGAAAAGCCAAACTCCCGCCAGAGCTCACCAATGTCGCCTCATCACTGCTGTTGTTGTCAGCAGGGCAGCATGATAAATAACACAAGTATGGTTTTCACGTTCACGGATATTGCAAGTTCATTACTGAAACAATACACATTGAGTGATATCTGTAAAAAGAAGCGGACACTTATACGCTACCAGTGAAGCGAAATTAACAACAATCAAATAAAGTGGGCTTAATAGGTATGAGCTCATAAGAAGAGATCACAATTGCAGTTTTCGATAAATTCCATCTTTTACGTCTTTAAGGACAGGTCCATTCCTGTAATGCTGAGTACACAAGGTCGCACGTTTTATTTTGATGCTGCTAATCGATTACAACTTAACCCTATTTGTAACAGGCTCCTGGCTACCCCTATTTGTAACAGGGGGGGGGGGGGGGCGGATTCCGCCCCCCCCGGAGATCTCGAGATCTACCCGTCCGATTTTCAAAAATGAAACGGTGTTTGGTTCCCCTCAACACGATCTACATTTATAAATAATAACAAAATATACATTTTGGTTAGGGGGGCAACAGGGGGGCAAAAACGACAAATTTTAGTGGTATTTTTGATCCAACATAGCTTTCATGTTTATCGACCGATTTTAACACAACTAATAGGAATCGATAGAGATTGAATTGGAAATTGATATATGACGGTGACGTTTGAAAATGCAAAAATCATAGGCGTGTGCAGGTCACTCAATATGGGGGTGAAGTAAATGCGTAATAAAACCATTTTTTATGTTGTTTTTTTGATAAATGAAATGGTATGTGATTGAGACATTAGAAAAACAGTTATAAATCATATTTTTGCCATAGGCGGTACCAGGTTAGTGAAAAAGGGGGTAAAATTGGGAAAAAGTATTAACCGCAGACAAGTTGCTACCCAGCACTATAAATATGTTACTGATCGTAGATAGTTCCTTTATGCATGTTGTACTTCATCATAGGCGTATCCAGGATCAAAACTGGGGCGGCACAAGACCTTTTGATAAGTATATTATCCGCTATTATGATACTAACTAGTCAACAGTGACTATTTCACTTACAACTTCAATTAACATTGCTTACCCCCTTTTTACCCTACCTGGACTCGCCTATTATCTTATAATCGTTCGTAGGGTAGCCTGTGGTGCGTGTTTCATCCGAAAACTGCAGTATGTTATGTCATTGCACGCCCATGCCTCTCAGTTTCCTTGCAATAATATGACCCCCTTTCTTCCATTCCTGAGCGCGCCTCTGCAAAAAATGACTTTATTCCCTTTTCTGGTCTCATATGTGCATATATTATTATAAGATAAACGTATATTGCGCCGTTATCGCTGGCATATCGTCATAACTATGCCAGTCACCCCCCTTTTCATGTTCCTGAACACGCCCCTGAAACTCTATATGTAATAAATTATGCAAATAATGGAAGCAGAAGCTATCTTTTACATCTTGATAGCTGTAAATGCCCCTTACATTGCTCTATTGGCTTCCCGCCAAGCATTGAATACTTCCTGGAAACCCCCCCTTTTCATGCCCCTGAAACCGCCTCTGCCATGCAATTTTTATGATATTTCATTAACATCAACTAATTTGCACTTGTTGCAATCACCGTAAGCCGATGTAACTCCTTCATACTTGATGCAGTTAGGAAGAAACCGTGAAGATCGCATTTCCGTATTATCGCCAAATGTCGCCTCCGAACCCACCCAAAACTGTGCCCTGGAACCGCCTCTGTTCAGGTTAAGAACTCAAAATTTTGACTCCAAATGCGAAGTTCAATTGTATGAAAAGTCCCCAAATTTCATGGGCCTACTCCTAGCCGTTCTGGAGATATCTGCGAAAAACATGAGGGGGGGGGGGGGGGGGGGGCGGAATCCGCCCCCCTGTTACAAATAGGGTTAAGCCTTTTTATCTAATAACTGCCCGAGGCCACCATGAAATTAGACCGCAACACAACCGCAGATTATCTCAAATGCCAATCGTGACATCAAATATAGCTAGCCCGCAGCTTCCATCGGACCAGGACAAATTGATTGGCTGGATCCAGTTATGACAATCCGGGCTCCATGCTTCCCAGCGCAGTTAAACGCTGCTCATTACCGACCATTCAGAGTGTCCCGGCCGAGCGGCTGACGCAGCTTATTAGCAGTACGTCTGAGAGGCAGTGAGAGAGGCAGTGAGAGAGGCAGTGTGTGAGACAGTGTGTGAGGAAGTGTGTGAGGCAGTGTGTGAGGCAGTGAGAGCCACCACGGGTGTCCCGACATGTGGCGGGGCCTTCAGCTAGTGGTGGTTCACGCCCTGTCTAATGAGACATTCAACAGTGATAGTATCACAGTCGAGATCACGAGGCGGAGAACTCGTCGCCCCCCCCCCCCCCCAAACACATGTCTTCCCTAATTTTCCCCGACATCCGACCTCGATTTCGTTCGGTCAAAAACACAATAAAACGCCATCGCTTCGCCGACCATCATCGGCGGTGAAGTGCCTCATGATGGTGGATGGTGAAGAAGTTCGCTTCCAAGTTGATACAGGGTCCAGTGTGAACCTGCTACCGAAGAGGTATGCGACAACCATCCGGCCCGGCCAAACTGAGCTCTCTCTCTCTCTCTCTCTCGCTCTCGCTCTCGCTCTCGCTCTCGCTCTCGCTCTCGCTCTCGCTCTCGCTCTCGCTCTCGCTCTCGCTCTCGCTCTCGCTCTCGCCCTCGCTCTCGCCCTCGCTCTCGCTCTCGCTCTCGCTCTCGCCCTCGCCCTCGCCCTCGCTCTCGCTCTCGCTCTCGCTCTCGCTCTCGCTCTCGCTCTCGCTCTCGCTCTCGCTCTCGCTCTCGCTCTCGCTCTCGCTCTCGCTCTCGCTCTCGCTCTCGCTCTCGCTCTCGCTCTCGCTCTCGCTCTCGCTCTCGCTCTCGCTCTCGCTCTCGCTCTCGCTCTCGCTCTCGCTCTCGCTCTCGCTCTCGCTCTCGCTCTCGCTCTCGCTCTCGCTCTCGCTCTCGCTCTCGCTCTCGCTCTCGCTCTCGCTCTCGCTCTCGCTCTCGCTCTCGCTCTCGCTCTCGCTCTCGCTCTCGCTCTCGCTCTCGCTCTCGCTCTCGCTCTCGCTCTCGCTCTCGCTCTCGCTCTCGCTCTCGCTCTCGCTCTCGCTCTCGCTCTCGCTCTCGCTCTCGCTCTCGCTCTCGCTCTCGCTCTCGCTCTCGCTCTCGCTCTCGCTCTCGCTCTCGCTCTCGCTCTCGCTCTCGCTCTCGCTCTCGCTCTCGCTCTCGCTCTCGCTCTCGCTCTCGCTCTCGCTCTCGCTCTCGTTCTCGTTCTCGTTCTCGCTCTCGCTCTCGCTCTCGCTCTCGCTCTCGCTCTCGCTCTCGCTGTCGCTGTCGCTGTCGCTGTCGCTGTCGCTGTCGCTGTCGCTGTCGCTGTCGCTGTCGCTGTCGCTGTCGCTGTCGCTGTCGCTGTCGCTGTCGCTGTCGCTGTCGCTGTCGCTGTCGCTGTCGCTGTCGCTGCCGCTGCCGCTGCCGCTGCCGCTGCCGCTGCCGCTGCCGCTGCCGCTGCCGCTCTCGCTCTCGCTCTCGCTCTCGCTCTCGCTCTCGCATGGCTGCCATCTCCGCGGAGAGGAACCTATGCCAATGACATCACAAGCCTCTGATGACACCGTGCGGCCCTGACAGAGTCCCGCGCCCCTGGCATTCGTCCGGTGCCCCCGGCAGTCGTCAGCAGACAGTATCCGTCACCGCAGACAGGGGCCCGCCACGGTGGCACCACAAACCAGTCGAACCGGCACCGACACACCAGGAAAATGGGGGCCATGTCACGTGATCCCCGCCTGGTCACGTGACCTGAGCCTGGTCCCGGCATGCAGCGAGGCGATACCGGCGACTCTGCGCCCTGCGGTCACTGTGCTGCAGTCACGTGATGTTGCAGCCGTCGCACGTGGGGCGACCGCAGTCTCTGGCTTTAGTTGGCGCTGTTCTGCCTTCTCAGGGCGCTGATTGGCTTTAGTTGGCGCTGTTCTGCCTTCTCAGGGCGCTGATTGGCTTTAGTTGGCGCTGTTCTGCCTTCTCAGGGCGCTGATTGGCTTTAGTTGGCGCTGTTCTGCCTTCTCAGGGCGCTGATTGGCTTTAGTTGGCGCTGTTCTGCCTTCTCAGGGCGCTGATTGGCTTTAGTTGGCGCTGTTCTGCCTTCTCAGGGCGCTGATTGGCTTTAGTTGGCGCTGTTCTGCCTTCTCAGGGCGCTGATTGGTTTTAGTTGGCGCTGTTCTGCCTTCTCAGGGCGCTGATTGGCTTTAGTTGGCGCTGTTCTGCCTTCTCAGGGCGCTGATTGGCTTTAGTTGGCGCTGTTCTGCCTTCTCATGGCGCTGATTGGCTTTAGTTGGCGCTGTTCTGCCTTCTCCGGGCGCTGATTGGCTTTAGTTGGCGCTGTTCTGCCTTCTCAGGGCGCTGATTGGCTTTAGTTGGCGCTGTTCTGCCTTCTCAGGGCGCTGATTGGCTTCAGTTGGCGCTGTTCTGCCTTCTCAGGGCGCTGATTGCGATTGACATGGCTGTGGGAAGCTTCTGTGAGGAGTATGATGATTTGATGCGGCACCAGTCATGAAAGCGGGGTAAAAATAAGCATTTTCGTTTTACACCATTCATATCTATCGAGTGAATTCATGACATTACTTCCGTGGCATGGATATATTCACCCAACTCAATCAAGTTGTATTCATGACTGATATTTGGAATGTAACGGGTAGTTCAGATATTTTGCTATTTGTGCCTAGGATATAGTGATGGAAATATATGTATTATAGGTAACATTGCGTGCACAAGCAATTTATCATGATGAATGCATAATAACGTATACAATATAAGTATTGTGAAGTCCTCGGTATTACACATGTTGCTGGAAATGTAAACGTTTTTAAGTCATCACATATGTCACAAGAAGCACGCAAGAGCAAGAAACACAGCGTTGGCAAACACCAGGATGAGGAATGAGGATGCTGTTATCCAGGCCGCTGTATGCAATCTACTGTATACAATGCAAGCTGAACATTTGAGGTCACCAGAGAGCCTCCAGGAAGTGTGAGCAGTGTGAGCAGTGGTAGTGTGGAGCACCCTGCTGTCTCAGCTGCCAGTCACGGCCACAAACACGGTGCAGTGCAGTGTGCCGGCCAGCGTGCAGACGAGCGCGTGCGCACGTGCCGCGGTAGCAAGCACAGCGCGTGTGCATGGGCGTAACCACCACTGGGTACACTGGATACACTGTACCCAGTCAAATTCAAAACCCCACATTTTACTGGGCACTGTACCCAGTAAAAATTGAAGAATCCAACTTGCATTCATTTAGTTTCAAATGTGCCGAGAAGTCAATAGGGATACAAAAGTAAAAATAAAAGTTTTTTCTTCAAATAAAAACAAAATATATATCAAGGAAACTTTTTAATTTAGTCCAACCAAACGTAGGTGCGTTCACTTTGCATTTATATAGAATGTGCTGGATGGAAACAAATTGAACACATCTGGGTAAATGGCCCTCACTAAGCTTTTGTTTGCCAGCCAGATGTTCAGACATAGCCGTGTTCATATATGCGGGCCGACAAAAGCTTGCGGCTCAACTATTTTGCTACTTTTGTTATTGGGCCAGAGAGTTCTCAATAAACGGGAGTTTCTTTTATAGAATTACATGCAATTTCTGCTGATCTTAGAGGTGCAGCATGTAAAGAATGTCTTTCAAAATAAGCAGTTATGGTGGATATTTGAGGCGACAGTAGTTTTTCTTATGTTCCCGCTACGAAAACCGATCAAAAAGTTATTGATAGCCTACCACATAATTTAGCAAGCAGTGGCATATTCAGGGGGGGGGGGCATGGAGGCCATGCCCTCCCCCCCCCCCCTTGCGCAGAAGGCGCCTCTGCGGCCCTCCGGGCCATTAAGTCATTCCACGAGCGCCCCGTCATTCCATTGCCCCTCCCTTTGGCGCCGAAGGCGCCCTTACCGGACAATAGACGCCCATGGGCGTAGCCGCCTCTACGTGCGGTACGGAATGTCCGTACCATTTTTGGCCGGCGCTGAAGGCGCCCCCTCCCCCATACGTTTTGGTATACGCAATTTGCGCCCCCGAACAGTACAGGCGCCCCTGGGCATTGGGCCATGAGCATTCCTAGAAGTAAATTGCGCCCTAGGGACAGGAAAGGCGCCCTGAAAGTCAGACATCAGGCGTCCCTAGAGGCAAATGCCACCCCCATGGAGCGGAACCGGTGCTCTCTAAACCGGACAATAAGCGCCCGTACAAGCAAATACCTTGTGATGTCGCACCCAACGCCAATTTTGCAGTACCATTTTTTGACATGGCGCAACTGTAGGCGCCCCTGCTGCCGCTGGAGCCGGGGCGCCCCGGTATGGGCGCAACTACAACAACATAAGGCTTTGATGTAGGCTGTGCTATCGGCATTAGGGAGACGCGACAGCCCATCAGTTCCCAATGATGCAGCTGTATACAATATAGTTAACATTAATACAAGTTAAATAGAAAACGTAAAAACCCAGCACTAGAAATTGAAGTGGCTTACATGCATGTAGTTTTTGTTAGTGGGGAGGGGGGATATTTTTAAGACAGGACTAGGCGTTTTTGGTCACCCAGTGTACAAAGTAACTTTGAGCTCGTGGTTACGCCCCTGCGCGTGTGACGCACACACAGCGTGGAGGCGCGCACAGCGCACACGCGGCGGCGGCGCGGTCAGTGATCGGGTGCGGCACCGGACGCCAGCTGTGCGTGCTGCTTCTGCCTCCCAGAACCGCCCCTGAAAACCGCCACAAAGACTCAGCCCCAATGGCCTACCCCCGCCCCCTACCCAGCCACTGTCCTACTTTATCTGGGTCAGAAGTCTGCATATGACAGAAGAGAGAACTGAGTGAAGCACCATGGAAGCCGCTGCCGCCTTCCCGCCTTTGAAACGGGCGACACTCGCCAGATAGTGCCTCTAATGAAAACAGACGGCGGCGTCATAGCGACGACACACTCTTTGATTCGCTAGCTCCGGTTTGGGCGACCGGTTTGACAAATGACGTGCGCTGCCTTGTGCCTGTGTTTGGTATAGAAGCTTTCCTGCACGCGAGTTGGCTCGTCAAAGCGCTTACCAATATCGATGAATGGCCACTATGAATATCGAGACTGATACGAAGGGAATATCGAGACTGATACCAAGGGAATATCGAGACTGATACCAAGGGAATATCGAGACTGATACCAAGGGAATATCGAGACTGATACCAAGGGAATATCGAGACTGATACCAAGGGAATATCGAGACTGATACGAAGGGAATATCGAGACTGATACCAAGGGAATATCGAGACTGATACCAAGGGAATATCGAGACTGATACCAAGGGAATATCGAGACTGATACCAAGGGAATATCGAGACTGATACCAAGGGAATATCGAGACTGATACCAAGGGAATATCGATACTGATACCAAGGGAATATCGAGACTGATACCAAGGGAATATCGAGACTGATACCAAGGGAATATCGAGACTGATACCAAGGGAATATCGAGACTGATACCAAGGGAATATCGAGACTGATACTAAGGGAATATCGAGACTGATAACAAGGGAATATCGAGACTGATACCAAGGGAATATCGAGACTGATACCAAGGGAATATCGAGACTGATACCAAGGGAATATCGAGACTGATACCAAGGGAATATCGAGACTGATACCAAGGGAATATCGAGACTGATACCAAGGGAATATCGAGACTGATACCAAGGGAATATCGAGACTGATACCAAGGGAATATCGATACTGATACCAAGGGAATATCGAGACTGATACCAAGGGAATATCGAGACTGATACCAAGGGAATATCGAGACTGATACCAAGGGAATATCGAGACTGATACCAAGGGAATATCGAGACTGATACCAAGGGAATATCGAGACTGATACCAAGGGAATATCGAGACTGATACCAAGGGAATATCGAGACTGATACCAAGGGAATATCGAGACTGATACCAAGGGAATATCGAGACTGATACCAAGGGAATATCGAGACTGATACCAAGGGAATATCGAGACTGATACCAAGGGAATATCGAGACTGATACCAAGGGAATATCGAGACTGATACCAAGGGAATATCGAGACTGATACCAAGGGAATATCGAGACTGATACCAAGGGAATATCGAGACTGATACCAAGGGAATATCAATCCTGCGCGCATTTTACTGTCACGTCGATGCATGTCGCTGGTGAAAGCACCGCACGCTTGTGCCTAAATCGGATATGGTCTGAATATAAATCGGATATGGTCTGAATATAAATCGGATATGGTCTGAATATAAATCGGATATGGTCTGAATATGAGGCATGATAGCCGACTGCTATGGCCAGCAGGACAAACAGACAATATCGCCTTTCAGTTTGAAGTCGGCTTCTTTGACTTTGTTGCATTGTAAACAACATTGTTTTTTATATTGTGTAATGCGTTTCCTGTGTTAAGCGAATGTTCAAAAGGTGTATCATGAAAATGATGCATACCGTTCTACAGTATTTGCATTGACGGAGAAAAAAATGTTCTTCATCTGTAAGAAATATGATAGTATGTAGCAGGAGCTACCTACGAGGATATATTACGTTACCTACGACATGTTATACATCTGTGGCTTGCTTAAGCACCTGCAGACGTAAATATAGGCTTCAGAGAAGTTGACAATATCGTTTACTTGATTATCAAAAGTGCGTTCGGAAGGGCCATTCTCCCACGCATTTCGCGAAATCTTTTGCGATTGGCCGTTCGGAGAGCACGAAACGAGGGATTTCGCGCGGGATTTCGCGAAATAACGTGGAATCGCCGGAGCATGTCACGGCGGTGTTTTCAAAGATGGCGGCCCACATTGAGGAGATGGGGTAAGTGTAGAATCACCGATATATATGGAAATATGTGATTTTCATAATTGGTAACTGTGTTATAATATGAGGCATGCTTCCAGATGCATATCATCTCTACTTGTGGACCTATTAATAATTAATTGTATATTGCATTGCTTATAGTGATGGTGATGACAATGGCCAATGGTGATATTTTTTATTCTTGATGTGTTATGCCATCTGTGATCAACAGTAATAGTAGTCTTTTCAAAATAATTGCTGCCAACCAAAGATAATTGTTATGAAATCATTGTTTAGATACCTAAATGACGCACATACGGCGAACCGGGCGAATTCTTCGCGAAATTCCTACCGAACGACCATGATAAATTTCGGGAAATATTTCGCGAAATTTTGCGCCTTTCGAACGCACCCCAAGCCTCATAAGCGGGTTCAGAGTGAACACTGACGATATTCAGGAAAGCGGTTTCATTGCTGCTCCGACCTTGCATCTAATGAGATAGACATATATTTATACCTGATACCAGTTAGTAGTTACATACGACCTAGATTCTGCTTCAATACCCATTGGCCTTCTGCGCTGCGGGTTGTGCTTTAGGCGCCCAGCTGGAGTGGCATCCCATTCGGCGAAAACGATCTGATATCACACAGACCCGCGTACAACTCCGACAACACGACAACGGCGCCTTAACAACACCACGCGTCCTGACAACACCACGGCGTCCTGAGAACACCACACCGTCCTGACAACACCACGGCGTCCTAACAACATCACGTTACTACGTGCGGCGGCGGTACTACGTGCGGCGTTACTACGTGCGGTGCGGCGTCCTGACAACACATCGGCGTCCTGGCAACACCACGACGTCCTGACAACACCACAGCGTCCTGACAACACACTGTCCTGAAAACACCACACCGTCCTATCAACACCACGGCGTCCTGCCAACATCACACTGTCCTGACAACACCACGACATCCTGACAACACCCCGGCGTCCTGACAACACCCCGGCGTCCTGACAACACCGCGGCGTCCTGAAAACACGCCGGTGTCCTGACAACGCAACGCCGTCCTGACAACACCACGGCGTCCTGACAACACCACGGCGTCCTGACAACACCACGGCGTCCTGACAACACCACGGCGTCCTGACAACATCACGGCGTCCTGACAACATCACGCGTCCTGACAACATCACGCCGTCCTGACAACACCACACCGTCCTATCAACACCACGGCGTCCTGACAACACCACGGCGTCCTGACAACACCACGGCGTCCTGACAACACCACAGCGTCCTGACAACACCACGGCGTCCTGACAACATCACGGCGTCCTGACAACATCACGCGTCCTGACAACATCACGCCGTCCTGACAACACCACACCGTCCTATCAACACCACGGCGTCCTGACAACATCACGGCGTCCTGACAACACAACACCGTCCTGACAACATCACGCGTCCTGACAACACCACACCGTCCTGACAACATCACGCGTCCTGACAACACCACGGCGTCCTGACAACACCACATCGTCCTGACAACGCAACGGCGTCCTGACAACATCACACCGTCCTGCCAACATCACGCGTCCTGACAACACCACACCGTCTGACAACACCATGGCGTCCTGACAACACCACGACGGCCTGACAACACCACAGCGTCCTGACAACACACTGTCCTGAAAACACCACACCGTCCTATCAACACCACGGCGTCCTGCCAACATCACACTGTCCTGACAACACCATGACATTCTGACAACACCCCGGCGTCCTGACAACACCCCGGCGTCCTGACAACACCGCGGCGTCCTGAAAACACGCCGGTGTCCTGACAACGCAACGCCGTCCTGACAACACCACGGCGTCCTGACAACACCACGGCGTCCTGACAACACCACGGCGTCCTGGCAACATCACGGCGTCCTGACAACATCACGCGTCCTGACAACATCACGCCGTCCTGACAACACCACACCGTCCTATCAACACCACGGCGTCCTGACAACATCACGGCGTCCTGACAACACCACACCGTCCTGACAACATCACGCGTCCTGACAACACCACACCGTCCTGACAACATCACGCGTCCTGACAACACCACGGCGTCCTGACAACACCACATCGTCCTGACAACGCAACGGCGTCCTGACAACATCACACCGTCCTGACAACATCACGCGTCCTGACAACACCACACCGTCTGACAACACCATGGCGTCCTGACAACACCTCGGCGTCCGGACAACACCGTCCTGACAACACCACGGCGTCCTGACAGCACCACATCGTCCTGACAACGCAACGGCGTCCTGACAACATCACACCGTCCTGACAACATCACGCGTCCTGACAACACCACACCGTCTGACAACACCATGGCGTCCTGACAACACCCCGGCGTCCTGACAACACCACGGTGTCCTGACAACACCGCGGCGTCCTGAAAACATCACGGCGTCCTGACAACACCACGGCGTCCTGACAACACCACACCGTCCTGGCAACACCACACCGTACTGCCAACACCACTCCGTCCTGATAACACCGCGGCGTCCTGCCAACGCCGTCCTGAAAAAACCACGGCGTCCTGACAACACCACACCGTCCTGACAACACCCCGGCGTCCTGACAACACCGCGGCGTCCTGAAAACACGCCGGTGTCCTGACAACACCACGGCGTCCTGACAACACCACACCGTCCTGACAACACCCCGGCGTCCTGACAACACCGCGGCGTCCTGAAAACACGCCGGTGTCCTGACAACACCACGGCGTCCTGACAACACCACACCGTCCTGACAACACCACAGCGTCCTGACAACAACACGGCGTCCTGACAACACCGTAAAGTCCTGACAACACCACGGCGTCCTGACAACACCGTAAAGTCCTGACAACACCAGCGTCCTGACAACAACACGGCGTCCTGACAACACCGTAAAGTCCTGACAACAACACGGCGTCCTGACAACATCACGGCGTCCTGACAACACCGTAAAGTCCTGACAACAACACGGCGCCCTGACAACACCGTAAAGTCCTGACAACAACACGGCGTCCTGACAACACCGTAAAGTCCTGACAACAACACGGCGTCCTGACAACACCGTAAAGTCCTGACAACAACACGGCGTCCTGACAACACCACAGCGTCCTGACAACAACACGGCGTCCTGACAACACCGTAAAGTCCTGACAACACCACGGCGTCCTGACAACACCACAGCGTCCTGACAACAACACGGCGTCCTGACAACACCGTAAAGTCCTGACAACAACACGGCGTCCTGACAACACCGTAAAGTCCTGACAACAACACGGCGTCCTGACAACACCGTAAAGTCCTGACAACAACACGGCGTCCTGACAACACCGTAAAGTCCTGACAACAACACGGCGTCCTGACAACACCGTAAAGTCCTGACAACAACACGGCGTCCTGACAACACCGTAAAGTCCTGACAACACCACGGCGTCCTGACAACACCACAGCGTCCTGACAACAACACGGCGTCCTGACAACACCGTAAAGTCCTGACAACAACACGGCGTCCTGACAACACCGTAAAGTCCTGACAACAACACGGCGTCCTGACAACACCGTAAAGTCCTGACAACAACACGGCGTCCTGACAACACCGTAAAGTCCTGACAACAACACGGCGTCCTGACAACACCGTAAAGTCCTGACAACAACACGGCGTCCTGACAACACCGTAAAGTCCTGACAACACCACAGCGTCCTGACAACACCGTAAAGTCCTGCATGTAACACTTTACTCACCAGATATCAGCCGACAACATAACCGGCTCGAATCGCAGGATCTCCGGCGCTGAAATGAAACGGAAACAATGAGAAAAACTGCCACGTCTGCATGCTCGATAAACGATCTATAAACACCTTTGGCGAGTACAAAGACAGCCACTTTCCAAATTATCGATTCATCCAAATCATCGACGTTTCACGTCTGCATGCAGCAGAGTTCAGACACAAGGAACTTCAAATCAAACAATTCTGCTAAGTCTTTCATCTTCGTTTTTCTATTAACTCTACCATAATTGGACATTTGCAGAGAGGAGCGTCTCGGCTGCCTGTGCGTGCTGCGACTGGTTGGGAACAGGTCACGCCTGTCTGAGGCGTCTCTCGGCGCTGCAGAGCTCTCTCAAGTGGTGCACTCACACAGCCGCAGGACGCTTTATCAGCCGCTCAGATCGGCAGCGACCCATATCGAGCACGTAGTCAAAGTGGCGTGTGTCCCCCAGTCATCCGTGCACACCGTTTCGCATCGCGCTGGATCGCGACACACACTGGGCCACGTGCTATCACTGCCGTCACGTGCGCGACGCACGCCTCGGTTCCAGTTTGGGATTTTCTCACTAATGCACGTATTGTGTTGACGACGATGGCCTGCATTCCAGGGCCGTCTATTGAAGCAGAGCGATAGACATTGCGCTCGAAACCAGTTTTGACAGCGGGACGGAAAAACAGAGTTGGTCGGTACATGTACCGTTTGCCACTGTGTCGCTGCCTGGCGCCTATATTCGTTCCGGTCTCACATTTTTTTTTTGTAGAACAAAGGATAGCATAACGCTAAATGGTGTGATGGTGTGCCTCGGCTAAAGTTTACAAAGCTTATCAGGGCCACCAGAGTATAACATGCGAACCATAAGAGAACTGGTGGTACTCCTATGAGTCGTATTTATTTATCATATTCCTATTCATATTCGAATCATTCATATTCGTATTCGAATCACTCGTGTTCGTATTCAAATCATTCGTGTTCGTATTCAAATCATTCGTATCACTGGTATTGGCATTTCGTATGGCATCATAGAAGCCTCGAAACTGGCCCCGAATCGTTTGTTAATCCATGGAGCGCTGCTGGACCACCCAGACGAGCTTGCGTCACTCCAGCTGCACCAATCTACGTCTCTTAATCTCGCAAGCCGGTTTTGTCTCGCACCCACACTCTTCCACGCCTTGAAGGCACAATCCTCATTATGTAAACATATTCAGAATCAGCTCAGCGCCGTCGGGATTCTCGCTCGCTGCCTGCATTCCGGCGGACTGAGTCAGGCGCGTTTCAGCCATGGCTGCCAGACCGGCGCCAGCGACGGTGCCGGCCGCACATTAGTGACGCAGAATGCCAGCGCAGATCGTGTCTGTGACAGAGCTATCAGCTCCCCGCAGAATGCCAGCGCAGGTCGTGTCTGTGACAGAGCTATCAGCTCCCCGCAGAATGCCAGCGCAGGTCGTGTCTGTGACAGAGCTATCAGCTCCCCGCAGAATGCCACCGCAGATCGTGTCTGTGACAGAGCTATCAGCTCCCCGCAGAATGCCACCGCAGATCGTGTCTGTGACAGAGCTATCAGCTCCCCGCAGAATACCACCGCAGGTCGTGTCTGTGACAGAGCTATCAGCTCCAGCGGCGGCTAGCGCTGCCGGCTTGTGGGGAACTGAGCAGTAACACAGCCGGATCGGCTCCTGTGTGCCGCTGCACGAGCCACTCCCTCCCCTCCCCTGTCCTGTCCTGTCCTGTCCTGTCCTGTCCTGTCCTGTCCTGTCCTGTCCTGTCCTGTCCTCCCCTGTCCTGTCCTCCCCTCCCCTCCCCTCCCCTCCCCTCCCCTCCCCTCCCCTCCCCTCCCCTCCCCTCCCCTCCCCTCCCCTCCCCTCCCCTCCCCTCCCCTCCCCTCCCCTCCCCTCCCCTCCCCTCCCCTCCCCTGTCCTGTCCTGTCCTCACCTCCCCGCTGGAACTCGGCGCAGCAGCCAGCAGCCAGCCGTCGGGCAGCCGTTAAACTGACGAATGGAGCCATCGAGATGGGTCACGGCCCCGAGCCACAGCCGGAATGTATTAATGTGTTACACACCGCGGGGCGAGCTGCCAGTCTTTGCGGCGTTTTTATGTGATTGCCGACCATTTGCAGGTATTCCCGAGAACGATGTCTGAGATATTCTGGGCCAATGTCATATGCTGGTCTATGGTGAAGGCCAGTGCAGAGCCGAATTTAGACACACTCACCACTTATACAAACGGTCGGCATATGGGTTCAGTGAAAGTAAAATTTGAGAGTTTTGGAGGGGGTCATACTGATCTACCATTTTGTTTGCTCGATTGGCTTCTTCGTTATCATTCAGCTTAAAATGTGCAGATGGCTATTTATCTAATAACAAACGGTGCCTTGAATGGTGCAAAATAAAATGCATTCCTGCACAACCAATGTGCGTTTTGGGCCGGAAAAGACAACACACCTCTTAGTACGGCCAGCTGACTGATATCACGCAGGTAATTGGTGAGATAGGTAGGATATCCTGCGCTAATTTGATATCGAATGTATTTGAGCATGGACACGGTTCTTGCGCACAATGCGCGTTGTACACATAAGTTTAAAAATAATATGTTTGTGTTTCTTATCGTGGCATGTTACAGAGAAATAAAGCAGCACCCCCTAAATTACGGTGCCTATTTTCAGTGGTATTTTTATTGTGGTATAGTGGTATAGTGGTATTTTTTTAGGTATTTTGGTATTTTCATTGCTTCGGCTGATCGGACATATGTATCACATCTTACCAAATCGAAATTATTTCCTTTCTTTCTCACAACATAAGCACAATTAATCATAATTGAACACCATAAGTCTCATTATTGCAGCTTCACAGCAAGCAATTCGATACAAGATAAACAACGTGCCGCAGACTGCCCCTACTAGAACAAAAAACTAAACAATAAAATGTCGTACGCGACGTTCTGTCGGGACTGTCTTTGATGACATTTTTGACCTAGATTCCTAAGATTTTCACATGAGATAGTTCATCACCATGAAAATTTCAATAGCGTACCTATTTCCGCGCTACTAGTAAGGCATGCATGGCATGAAGCAGACGGAGCGAGTTATTGCATTTGTGTCCGGCAACTGATAAGTACTGTTGTTTGCTGCAATAGTAAGGGATTACTTACCTGTTCCTTTCTGTGGCTCTCAGTGAACAACACAGTACAAATAATTACATAGAGATATTTTGTTTCTGATTCTCACAAGAACGTTGCGGAGATGAATTCGAAGTCAACGCACGTGCCCAGCCGTATCCCAGCCGGCATTTATTTTTGTTTCTGATTCTAACAAGATCGTTGCGGAGATGAACTATAAGTCAACGCACGTGCTTATCCCAGCCGGCATTTATTTTTGTTTCTGATTCTAACAAGATCGTTGCGGAGATGAACTATAAGTCAACGCACGTGCTTATCCCAGCCGGCATTTATTTTTGTTTCTGATTCTAACAAGATCGTTGCGGAGATGAATTCTAAGTCAACGCACGTGCTTATCCCAGCCGGCATTTATTTTTGTTTATTACAGAGCGGGCGCGAAGCGCCCGTGAGGTTTCTCGTCAACTTATTGACAAATTTACATTTGACCCGGCCCGACCCGGCCATACATACCTTTTCGGAAGCTAATAACTTTGCAACCACTGCTCCGATTGAGATTGGGTTTTCACCATTGGATAGGACCATCAACTCAATTTTGTTTTTGGTATGATGCGTTCTGATAGAGGTGGTACCACAGCACGTGGCAGTTGACACACGAATGAATGAATGTGGGATGAATTGGGCACTAAATGATAGATTGAAATGTTCTCTACAGCTCGCTCCCAGGCGATTTTCTCCTAAATTACAAGGGTGAGCCCCTAGGCGATGTCAAAGCGAGGCATGCAACCGAGCAAGGCACATGCCCATATAAGGTAATGTTTGTATTCTAGTCACGAGGAAGTATTGCTGGATGCTGTTTTATGGTTGAAGTTCGAATTTTGCATTATTTCACCTGGTTGTTGATGAAGGAAGGTGACTTGAGGATACTATGTAGTAGTATGTATCAGGTGAAAGTATTTTTGCATCGGGATTACACTTGTTTCACCTACAATTATGTTGAAGATCGTTGAGTGGCGAATGCGCCGCCGTAAACAAACATGGCGGCCGCGCCGGTCGAACGCGTATTTCCTTTGGTAGACCGAGAAGTGCCACGGGACGGTCTACCAAAGGAAATACGCGTCTCCCGATTCGGCCACCCCATTGGTGGAAATCGAGCTGGAAAGTGACGCCATTGGACAGGGTGGACACGTTACGGAGATAAGCATGACACCCCACTGAGTTGTCAAATATTCTCATTTAGCCTACACCATGTGTTAATTTACGACAAATGTATCAGTGTATACTTTTGCATAATCAGTGCAGTGAAACTGGAGTTATCCCTGCAACCTAACCAAGCAAGAAAGCATGCATGCATGCAAGTAAGCAAGATGAAGACGGATTTCGGCCCATCTGTAAGACTACGTTCGATCGAACGCTTCGCGTTCTCACTCACTCCGTCTGAATAAATCAGGTACTAAGTTACGCAGGGGCGTAGCCAGTATTTTTCTAGACAGGTGCATCCGGTCCGGGAGGCCGTCACATGGGGAGGGGGGGGGGGGGGGAGGGGGGCAGTCCCCATAAATATCCGAAACGGCATTTGGGCCCATTCCAGGCCTGAAAAACAGGCACGTAGCCAGGATTTCGTCCAGGGGGGGGGGGGGGGGGGGGGGGGCGAACGGCGCCTCGAAAGGGCCCCCTTCCCGAGCGCTGAAAGGCCCCTTACCAAGCGTTGAAAGGGCCAAACAAAACGGATGAAAAGGCACGTTACACGGATAGAAAATGCATTATGACAGGTATGGCATGGGCCATACCAACTTTTAAGAGCTGGAGTTAGCAAACCGCCATATCTTTGGAACCAGCGACACCAATTTGGAATCAGCTATACCAACTTGTTATATATTTTTTTAAGCTCAATACCTGGAACTTCTAAACAAATTGCGCCGGCGCGAAAATTTGGAGTCTTATGCCCTGGATATTTCTCATCATTCTCATCAATGCGTCGCATTCCGTATGGTGCAGACCTCTAAAAATGTTATTGTGCGTTTAAAGTGCGGTAAAAAGTTATAAAGTGAGCTATTTTGCCCAATTATATAGGAAAGTAGCAACATAACACATACATGCACCGAGAAACGGCCCGTTATTTTGCATTACTTGCATATAATTGAATTTGTAGTTAAATTGCGTCGCGGAGCGGCGCACACTTTTGAGTTGTATTCCCTGGACAACTGCATTCTTACTGTTGAAAGGCCCAGGGTCCCTTCAGATCGTCTAGGGGCCCCTCCGAACAGTGGCGGATCTAGGTTTCGAGTTTAGGGGGACGGGGGACGGGGGACGGGGGGGGGGGGGGGGGGGAGGCGGGCGTCGGATCGTCAGCGGGAAAGGTCTTTGAGCGGGGGTGGGGGCGTCGGGTCATCAGCACGAAAGTTTCGTTGAGGGGGGGGGGGGGTAAATCTCGCCTTCCCGGAACAAAAATCACAACCTCGCGGAACGGTTGGGGGGATATGCATTTGCCTACCGATTTGTCGTTGGGGGAGGGGGGCATTAGGGCATTCCAGAACAGATTAACCAAAACAATCTCTAAATAACACACTACATCTCATATTTCGATAAAACTACGTGTCTGGGGTTTATTCAGGCTGTTGATTTACGCTGTGAACTTTTCAGTCTCGTCCGTCAAATGGTTTTCGAGTTACAGCCTCGGGCAGCTTTGTGATGTCAAGCAAAACTCAAATTTTCAGCGGACAATATCTCCCATCTAAACCAGTAAAACGCCTTAATCGGCGGTAACCGAGCGGTATCTGTTGCTTCCCTGGGACACACTACATACAAAATAAGTTGTATTACATTTGTCATGATCTCCTTTCTCGAATCCGCCAAAAGGGAGTACGTCCTGAGCGCTGCATGCTTCATCGTATAAATTAATGCTTAGATAAATCAAGCCATTTTTATCAATAATTATTTTTGTTCATTTCGACATTTGCATGTGCCAGACGCTGTGGTACCATCCCTATCAGAACGCACCATACAACAAATCAGCATTGATTTGATGGTCCTATCCAATGGTGAAAACCTAATCTCAATCGGAGCTGTGGTTGTAAAGTTATTAGCTTTCGAAAAGCGTATGTACGGCCGGTTCGGGCCGGTTCGGGCCGGGTCAAATGTAAATTTGTCTAGTAAGTTGACGGGAAACCTAACGTGCGCTTCGCGCCCGCTCGGTAATCATGCGAGTCATATGAACTTATATACCAGTAAAACGCCTTTTTGGGCGATGACCGAGCGGGCGCGCTCTGGTAAAAGTAAAACATGTGTGAAATATGCAACGGTAAGGGAGCACACGTGGTAGTAACACATAGTCCTCTTATTCTCCAGAAAAATTGTCAGACCTCAATGCATGCCAACATAAAAATTAAGTTTCATTAAATTGTTCATG
>JAXIVJ010002953.1:0-17500 GCA_036785665.1 Chirona hameri
GCAGGGGGACCCGAGTTTCACTGAGCTGGCGGGCAGGGAGGACCCGAGCTCTCTGAGCTGGCGGGCAGGGAGGACCCCAGCTCTCTCAGCTGGCGGAGGGAGGACCCGAGTCTCTGAGCTGGGCAGGGACCGGACCCGAGCTCTCTCGAGCTGGGCTAGGAGAGCCGCGCGCTCTGCGCTGGCAGGGAGGACGACATCGTCTCAGCTGGCAGGAGGACCCGAGCTCTCTGGCTGGGAGGGAGGCCCGAGCTCTCTGAGCTGGAGGCAGGGAGGGACCCGAGCTCTCTGAGCTGGGGGCAGGGAGGACCGAGCTCTCTCGAGCTGGGGAGGGAGGACCCGAGCTCTCTCAGAGGGGCAGGGAGGAGCCGCGTTGAGCAGGAGCGGCAGGACGGGAGCAGCTCTTGAGCTTGTGGGGTAGTAGGGCCGCGCTGAGGTTTGTAGAAGCGCATCCACGCATGGCCGAGCTCGTTACGCAGACCAGAAGCTTGACGGGAACTGTCATGTCCACAGAAGCTGACGGAAACTGTCAGTTCCACAGAAGCTGACGGAAACTGTCCAAAACGCCACATGATTTGGTCACTGTATAACCACTCAGCCCATGGGGACGATCAGCAAACAGTAGGTCAGCTTGTAAGTCATCGGCGGCGCCCGACAAGCGGTCTCGTGGACGCCGCTTGTGTTACGCAGAACCGTGCCGGGCGGTGGCCGCCCTTCTGGAATATTATCGACGGGAGGGGCTTGGCAGAACAATTGAGCACGCGATCAGGCCCGCTCCCAGATCTCAGATCTCAGTCAGATACAGGCGACTAACTCGACGTCGGCTTTAGTTGGAAGTGGTCGGATTTAAAAACACGTTTATTAGTCACCAGTTGTCCCGATTTTATCTCGCCTGGCATTTTAAGTAATTGTTTTTAGCCTATTTTGCAGCTGTCGGCGCTCGTGCATGCGTGCTGAGTGCTGACTGCTGAGTGCTGAGTGAGTCAAGGCATGTGGCCTGAGCAGACATACGCCAGAGTCAAGAAACACAATTTAGCACGCCAAAGAGGAAAATTGACATGCAGCGAGCATAACCAATTTGGAAGATGATCCTGCCCATGGCGTGAGTGGAGCAGTACATCAGCATTGCTGTCCGCTGCCGAGTGCCGAGTGATTCCCGTCACAATGCAGGAAGGCCAGTTCGGCATATCGCCGCGTGCCGTCCGCCAGAACCCTGCAATACAGGGCCTATTGTAACATGTTAACTGGGAGGGGGGGGGGGGCAAATGCCCCCCCCCCCCCCCCAAGTGAGACGTCCCCCCCCCCCCGTCAAGAAATGTTGCCCCCCTAATTTCAGTATTTCCATGTAATTTTTCGCTTGATAGGTATTCAATTAAAATAAAATATACTTACCTGGTGATAAATGTATACAAATCCAATGCCAATGTCTTGATATTCCCTAAGTTTGGAGTATTCCCCGCCAAAATAAGTATCTTTAAATTATTTCCGGAATATCTTGAATGTCAATATCCTTTGAACTCATTAACGGCAGATGGGGAGATCGAGGGTGGTTGGATCAGGAACGTCGCCACACAATTTGGAGTGGTGGGGCAACTGCTGAGCCGATTGTGTTCAAATTTGGTGTGGTGGTTAGGGATCTCTCAGCCGCCACTTTCCACAAGTCAGGGGTGGGTGCTTCTGCACGTGCGCACGCGTGCACCCAGGGGCGGATCCGTGAACATCTTCAAGGTGGGGGGGGGGGGGGGGGGAGGGGAGGTCATCAATTGCAGTGGTGCCCCTACCTATACCAAATCTGAAAACTCAACGGATTTGGTCACTATATTTTGAGGGTGCCCCTATTTCAGTTTTTGTTTTTAAATGACAACGTTTGTTATACCGAGGTATTCGCAATATCAGTGACCCTTTCTATCATTTAAAGTGCCGCGGATGGTGCTAAAATATATAGATTTGCACAGTCAAGGGCGGCCCCAGAAAACTGATGAAGAATTGACAAGAGAGAAGTCGAGGTTTGTGACCAGGGGGGGGGGGGGGGTTGGAAACCTTTTTTTACCAGCAGTAAATCGTATGCATGCTATCAACTATTATTGCTTAAATTGAGGTTTTTAGCGGGTTGGAGAACTATTTTTTGCTATTGGAACCAGCATGCAGGGTCAAAACGAGGAAATATGTCTGAAGCAAGAGATGGGTCAAAAGAGAAGTTGCCCCCCCCCCCCATTTAAGGCCAAGTGAGGCCATGGTCCCCATATCCTTCCCCTGCGACCGCCAGTGTGTACACTGTACAGCCATATTAAACACGTGTGCTGGAAAAGAACACTGAGCGGCGCGGATTCTTTTTTTTTTTTTGTTGTCTGGATACTAGCCTAAAAAATCGAAAGGTTCTATAATATATATATATATATATATATAATATATATATATAATATATATATATATATATATATATATATATATATATATATATATATATATATATATTATATATATATATATATATTATATATATATATATATATTTATATATATATATATATATATATATATATATATATATATTATAGTATAATATATATATATATATATATATATATATAATATATTATATATATATATATATAATATATATATATATATATATATATATATATATATATATATATACTATATATATATATATATATATATATATATATATATATATATATATTATATATATATATATATATATATATATATAGTATATATATATATATTATATATATATAATATATATATTATATATTATATATGTATCAGCCCAAGAGGGCCCTCGGGCCCCTCGAGTCCGATACGTTGTTGCCTCTGGTATAAAGGCACGTTGGTGTCCTTCATAGCCCAAGGGACGGGAGGCATGAAAGCCTAATTTTTAACATAACTTTTTGGCATAAATTAGCTATTTTATATTTAGCATCATTTCGCGTTTTGTTTTCTCCCAGCGACCAATGCTTGTGATTTCATGGCGGCACCAGACCATTGTTTTCCTCCTGGATTCAAGGAGGCACGGTGCTCCGGTGTCTCCTCTCGCCACACAGTGCCGCCTACCGGCACGGTGGTGCCCCTGGTACACCGCGCAGTGGTGCACTTGGTCCAAAGAACACTGAATGATTTACGCCGCGTAGCGCGCGATTTTGTTTGCTTTATTTTGGTGGTGCCCCTGGTGCACCGGTCGGGTGGTGTCCCACGGCGCGGTGGTGCCCCCATGGCCCAAAGGGGGTGGGGCATGATCCCCGTCGACCCTCACTGACCCCTCCCCCCCTAGATCCGCCACTGTGTACACGTATTGTATTTGTATCTCAGAAATTACTTCCCTGATCGAGTTGAATTCACCTACATTTCCTTCGCGTTCGCTCGTTCATCGCCAACAGCGAGCGCCTTACTGGTTCGGTAAAACAATTATGGAAGACAAATGATGAATCAGCTCAGGGTGAATAGATTTTACCTCGTGGAGGTCACAGGATACAAATACCACATGGCTCTTTGCACATTGGTGGATCCAGAACGGGTGGTTGGGGGGGGGGGTCAAAACAGTCGCACACAATTCTGAAACGCATCGGATTTGGCTTGCTTATGCATTGCTAGCTGATTTAAAGTACATTTCCTTGTAAAAGTTGTTTGATTTTCTTCTATATCAGGAATTGTCAATCTTGCGCCGATTTCAGGCGGTTTGGGGGGGGGGGGGAAAATTGCCCATTTTGCCCAACCGTAGATCCGCCACTGGATCTTTGTATTTTGCAAAGATGCGGGACTCTGGTGAAATTGGTCCAATTTAACCATTTTCTGTGGATTTATATGCTTTTCATGTTTCCCCAATGACTTATATTTAGGAGGTCACAAAATAGACTTCACCTTAGGACAACGATGTAAAATCATCACAATAGCAGAATTGTAGGTGTTTATGACCTGATTAAATCCTGTGAGTATCTAACTGATCGGTCAAACAATGTGGCTGCGGCACGACCTTACATTTTTGGAGGTGGGATCACTAGACTTGACTTGTGAGCTGACCTGAGGAGACCCGAGGTAAAAACATATTAACAGGATTTGAGCATATGATAGGCAAGCAGTTGTACCAAAAATGGCGGACCGAAATGGCGCCGTTTTCCGCTATTTCCAAAAAAAAACTAAGGGGGAGGGTATCCGCCCCCACTGGCGGATCCAGGGGCGGACATCAGAGGCAAATGCCCCCCAGGAATCTGGGGGTAGGGGGCATGCAATACAAGTACCCCCCCCCCCCCCGCGCGTTCCCTGTACTGAACGTGAAAAACAATGATCTTAGGAGAAAACTTCATGAAAACGGATTTTTTCTTCTTCTCCAAGTGATTTAATTTGAAGTTTTATGTATCCCTTGCTTTCGATGATAGACAAAACAGCGCACCTGATGCAATTCAATCAGCAGCCCCGGTGACACGCGCCCCGCTGGGTGGGGGTGTGGGGTGGGGTGTGGGGGGGAGGAGAATCTACCCCCTCCGGATTTTCTCAATAACTTTAAAACTCTGATGGATATCAACGTGAAACTTTCAGTACTTATACTGCATCAATTCTACGTCTTCGCACCAAATTTACATGCAATTAATGAAGTATTTGGGGAGATAATAACATTTTAATGACGTCATGTCCTGCCATTTTTGATGGAAAAAACAATATATGTTTGACAAATCGTATAAAATAGTTGTAAAGCAAATTGCAAATAAAAAACGTCCAGAGAAAGGAAATGACATTCTCTTCCCAAATGGCTATCTCGGATTTGGTGATTTTTTTTACCCCAAATTTTTTTTTTCTCGGAAAAATGTCCTCAAATCAATTTTTGTGAATTCGAAAAGTGAATACCAAAGAAGGTGACCGGCCCAAATCTGCGGAGGAAAAGAATGGGGTACCTTTTTGCAACAAAAAAAATGCCCCCAATTTTGTTTTGCCCCCCCCCCCCCCCCCAGTGGTTTTCCTTAAAATAGGCCCTGCTGCAATATCAACCTCTTTATTTGTTTATTTATTTCATTTCTCAGAAATGCATTACCTATACCTATATAATGCATGTGTAATGTTTAGCATAATAATACAATTGCATTAGTATATGTGCATAAAGGCTGCACCACCTACCACAAGTTGGAACATCAGAATTCTAAACGCAATTTTGTCATGTAATATCCAGGCCGGTGTCCCAAAATTTGTCGATTGGGTGGAAAGCGACACCCAGATGTCAATTGTGTTCCACTCTCACCCCCCCCCCCCCATTTTTGAGTGAATGTTCCACTCCATGGGAAATATGGAAACATTTACACGCTTTTAAAGGACGGCTTTTTTAAAGGATAGGCAACGAATATATTAGGCCAAGGCCTAATATATTCGTTGAGTTTAGCGTCACAACATTGGGGATTGGGATGATTTTGTTTTCACCTAATTGTCCACTCCCGCAGTCTTTTTTAGCTCTAATTTTCCACTCCGACACCCAAGCCAGAAATGAATTTTGGGACACTGGCCAAGGCCTAATATAAACATCGGAAACCAGTTGGGGGGGGTCATGCCTCTTTAACGAACTTTGACGGAAGCCGACAACACCGATACTCACATCAGCACGCGGCTCAATATTTCGGAATGCACATGTACAGTTGCACAGCGTCACTTAAAATGCCGCCACAGCTGACGTCTGCTCAGCCAACGAGAAAATGCATCAATCAAGCCCAGTAACCTATTGTCATGCAAACTCTTCTGTCTGGCTCACGGCCATTGGCCGAGTAGATAAATGGCTGTTGAATGGGGGTGATTCAAATACAAAATGAATCCTCATTTAACTATACCCGTGAGACTTCAGTCGTCTATTGGTTGAGGGTTATACAAATCGCTTGTCACAACACTCTAAGTGCGAAAAACAAACTGTTGCTCTCCTTTCGCCGTTTGCACACTTCGTGAGCATCTGGTGATGTTTTTAATTCGTTCCCCCCCCCCCCCCATGCAATAGACAGCACTAATCGACGGAACTGACTGATAACAAAACAAAAACTATGAGAGCCTGGGATGTGACATTTCCATTTACCCACACCAATTCATTGCTTGCAAAATGTTGCACCAGTCGCAACGGTATCTTAGAAAGACTGATCTTATATCGCAACGGTATCTTAGAAAGACTGATCTTATATCGCAACGGTATCTTAGAAAGACTGATCTTATATCGCAACGGTATCTTAGAAAGACGTGTATTGTAAAATGGCGTTCCTCTGTAGCGCTATGCAGCACGGGAAAGCCCAATCAAACAAATGTACGGGGATTCACCTACGCCGATGACTTGTGATCCTATCGTAGTTGGTACCGATGTCATTGTTGCGTGAGGTTACGCTGCACCATTTACAGTTAGGCAATTACCCAGCCTAGTGGTGCTATTCAATCGACTGTTTAACACACACCAATGATAATTGTGGCCCGACGAAGCCCAAGTTTCGTTCGTTCATTCAGTCGGATGTTATAGGTTATTTTTGGACACCGCAGCTGCAGGGCTTTGTTCAGTCTGAATGGAGCAAAGTTATCGGTAGTGTTCGTTAGGCTATACAATTATTTTACACGTAGGTAAATGTCTCCAGAGTGGTCAAAGACAAAATTAACCAAGTTATTAACCTGATATTACGAATATTTTTTGTTTTCTCTCCAGAAAAAGCGGCATGGTCATAATTGAGCGAAAATGGTCGTGGTGGACCTCAGTGGCGGATCCAGAATGTTTTTTTGGGGGGGGGGGGCACGGGTGGTTGGGGAAGGGAAATCCCCAAAAGTCCCACACAATGCTGAAAACTCATCGGATTTCGCTTGCTTATGCATTGATAGCTGATTTAAAACAAACTTTCTAGTAAAAGATGCTTATATTTTCTTATATATCAGGAAATGTCAATTTTGCGCCGTTTTAAGGTGGCTTTGGGAGGGCATGGCCGCTTTGCCCCCCCCCCCCCCCGGGCGGATGCAGGTTTGGGTCAGTTGGGGGGGGGGGGGGCAAATCCCCAAAAGTCTCACACAATTCTGAAAACTCATCGGATTTCGCTTGCTTGTGCATCGATAACTGATTTAAAACAAACTTTCCCTAGTAAAAGTTGCTTAGATTGTATATTATCTCAGAAAATGTGTCAATTTTGCGACGCTTCCAGGAGGTTTGGGGGCATGGCCCCGTGCCCGGCCCCTGCCCCCCCCCCCCCCCCCCAGGATCCGCCAGTGGTGGAGCTGTCAAAAGTCCACAGTACAGCCGTCCACCGTCCACACGGTCAGCCGTCCACACGGTCCACAGTAGAGCCGTCCACACGGCACAGTCGAAAACACAACTACAGTGGCTTTCACGATGAAGGACGGTGCACAACACAGCGCATCGCTAGCGTTCCCGGTTCCATGCTAACAATAAGTCGTTCTAAAAAAGTCCACGGCTCAGACTGAAGAGCCCCAGCCGTGGCTAAGATAACTTGTCGCCGTGGCCATGAACCGAGCCGTGAGCGCTCGAGACGAAACCAGTGACTCACCGTTGTCCGATCACGATGGCGGGGCAGTGGGCGCCTCCGCCACCGTCTCAAGGTGGTCCCCTGCCCACTTCAGCCAGTCGAGAGCCGAGCAGGCTTGGCCGAAAACCCAACTCAACTGGCACACATGACTGTCATGCATACTGGCATTTGAAAGAAAAATAAAGTCAGCTGAGATAACCAGCAACAGCAGATGAGCACGTTGATTCCGAATTCTGCTGCGAATGCTACAGCCGCCAAGAATGCGCGGCATTACAGGTAACAGGGGCTTTTTCTCGAGAAAGCAAGACAGTCTAACAGCCCTGCCCTTAGCTTGCAGTTGCAAGACTCACCTTATATTGAGTTCCTTGCGCAGCGCCGGAGGATCACCAAGATGCGTAGCCCACGCACTCACGCATGCGATCTCAGGTATGCCAGGAATTGGACAAAGAATCCCGACAACGCGGCACCACCGCGCAGCCGCTCTGCGCACAACAGAAAGCCCAGTCGCAGCCAACGGCAATATACTTGATCGATTCTTATTTTAGCGACCAGCATTTCCTGATCAAAGTGGTGAATTAAACCAACTTTTGAATAGCTTGAGCTAAAAATGAGCCAGCGTTTGACTAGTGTACATCATGCATCTAATTATAACTTTGGTACCTCGTGCAAAATGCAATTAACAATCGCAGACGTAAGGATGACGTCATATCTTTAAATAATCCTGCCACTACTTTGGTCTGTCGCCGATGTATGGCGCCACATGCCTAGGCCTGTCACGTAGCGTCCTCTATATCACCCATCTTCACGGCTGTAGAATAGAGAGCGCTAGAAGCGCGTTGATGGCTGAATAGTGCGGGCCAAATGGCTGATATTCGAATGATGAAGGTTTTATGGTTGAATAACAGGGGCGTCGCCACCGGCTGGAGGGGGGGGGGGGGGGGGGCGGCCCCCGCCAGGATCGCTCCGGCCAGTCTGGCCCCCCAGATTCGTAGGATTTTAACATTAGCCTTACGGGTCTGGCATGGGCGCTGCTGCCACGGGGGACACCAGCTGGACATTGTCCCTAGTTAATTTCAGTATTCCCTGATATGGTCCCATGTTCAAGTACACGTGCACTTGGATTTGTCCCTACAATTTTTGAAACCGGGCGACGCCATTGGAGGCTGACAATCCCCCTTTCCCCAACCCCTGTGCTGACTACTGTCCCCCAACAGGGCTCGCCGTCGGTCTGAGGGGCCTTGCTGGGTCCTCAGAGGTCGGCATAGGACCTTCTAGGGCCTGGCGGAAACCCTCTTAGACCGACAGATATCTCTTTTTAGAGACATAAGAACACCTTCAGGTTGGCGTTGTGCTCTCAGACTGGCTGATATATATATATATATATATATATATATATATATATATATATATATATATATATATATATATATATATATATATATATATATATATATATATATATATATATATATATATATATATATATATATATATATATATATATATATATATATATATATATATATATATATATATATATATATATATATATATATATATATATATATATATATATATATATATATATATATATATATATATATATATATATATATATATATATATATATATATATATATATATATATATATATATATATATATATATATATATATATATATATATATATATATATATATATATATATATATATATATATATATATATATATATATATATATATATATATATATATATATATATATATATATATATATATATATATATATATATATATATATATATATATATATATATATATATATATATATATATATATATATATATATATATATATATATATATATATATATATATATATATATATATATATATATATATATATATATATATATATATATATATATATATATATATATATATATATATATATATATATATATATATATATATATATATATATATATATATATATATATATATATATATATATATATATATATATATATATATATATATACTATGTATATACATACATTGTGTAGCCTGGGCCAGGCTACACTATGCGTGATCGTTCCGGAAAGTACGCACGGTTTTTGCAAGTTTGCGTCTTTTGCGTACCGTTTTTTGACACCGTCCGGGATTTGCGTAGTATAGTGTTGAAATAGTAATGAGACTGATCCTTTTTATGAATACGCATCAGTGTTTGAGTACTCAGGCTTAAAAGTAGTCAGGGATTTTACGGGTGTCAATACTCAATAGTTTAGGCTCCAGAGGTTACGATGACATTTTCTTTAAAACAAATCGTGAATAACTTTGTATCGGTTGAACATAGAACAATTATTTTGACACCATCGTGTTTGTCTCGTCAATGCGCTTCGAAAAATATGAATGGTGTTCTAGTTAGGTCAACTTCAAAATTTGACCTCAGGTCAATGTCATTTGGTGACCCAGGTATGTCATGTTGCATTTGGGGCGATCCATCTGGACGAGACAAACACATTGGTGCCATTCGCACGGCTCTATCTATATTCTATCAAGAGTTATTGACAATATAGATTGCCGGCGATGCGCCACCAACTGTCTCAGACTACGCAATCTTGCATAAACCGGAAAAAAGTTCAAAGCTCTGAACTTTTTTGCGTACTTGCGTACTTGCGTTATTGCGTGTTTTGCAGAATTGCGTACTTCCGTGCTGCGTCTTTTGCAAGTTTGCGTGATATTTCATGCGGACTTTGCGTACTGTTCCAGACTCCAGTGCAGCTCAGTCAATGTATTTTCTATCAGCTGAATATTTTTAGACTACGCAAAAGACGCAAACTTGCAAAAACCGTGCGTACTTTGCCTACTATCACGCATAGTGTAGCCTGGGCGACGACACGGCCTCGCCGCATGCGTGAGCCGCACCGGCCGACCGGTAAACGCAACTGCAAACTGCCATATCTCACAGAGAAGCAAACAGAAGCAAAAAAAATCCGTTTGCAACACTTTGGCATGATGTTTCTGTCATAAATCATGGCAAAAACTTGGCGACGACTAGCGGCGATTTTTTTTGTAAGATTACATGCAAATGAGGACATAAAATAAAATGAGTCAGCATTGTAAGCGATATTGCAAGTGTTTCTAACATGCTTAAACATTAACTTCGAAATTCGATTAACGGTGTATTGTAAGCTGAAAGACCCACGTTTACGTTGGTATGCTTAGTTTTACCATAGAAGGATACATTATGCGCATAATGAATGATTAAGTTAAGGTAGTTCACTCGGCTACTCCAAGTGCGCACGCTGCTTGGGCGACGTTGCCTGACTTTGAGGCAACTTTTTGCCACATAGCAATAGTTGAACGCCAAAACAAATTCTACCACTCGATGCGCCGGTCAATTTGGCACAGAAGTCTGTCTCTATCGTCCTCAAAATTGAGGTTTCATTTTTCGAATTAAGAGGCATTTTGAAGGCCATCCGTCCCATAGTGTTTTGTTTTTGGAGGGAAAAGTTTGTTTGTTTTGTTTAGGTCGTTGTGTGTTTTGTCTAGGTCGTTTTGTAAGGAAAAATTCCAGATTTTGAGATTTCTCAGTACTCCCGACAATCTGGCTATCTCTAATGTTAAAGGGCCCTATTCCTTTTATAATGGCTACGAGCGGTAGGTAGACCGCCCACCCGATCGGAATTAATGGCTACGAGCCGACCCGATCGGAATTAATGGCTACGAGCTGTAGGCCGACCCGATCGAAATTAATGGCTACGAGCTGTAGGCCGAGCCGATCGGAATTAATGGCTACGAGCTGTAGGCCGACCCGATCGGAATTAATGGCTACGAGCTGTAGGCCGACCCGATCGGAATTAATAGCTACGAGCCGACCCGATCGGAATTAATGGCTACGAGCTATAGGCCGACCCGATCGGAATTAATGGCTACGAGCTGTAGGCCGAGCGGTTCGGACTTAACGGCGGGGCTAGGTTAGGTTAGGTTAGGTTAGTTTAGGGTCAAATCGCTGTTAAGACCGTATTAAAGGGAGATAATCACATTTTTCACAACAATGGAGTTAGGACCTGAAATCGATAGACGAGACCAAAATATGATGTAAATTCATCACATTTTGCATATAAGCATTCCTACCGAAAGATATTGGCAGTTTCCTACTGATAAGCGACCCACGCTTATATCGGTCGGTACTCAGCAGGTACTCGATAACGAATTCAGTAAATTAGCCTCACTACGCATTGTTATTTATTTGTATCATGATCAGGGGCGTAGCCAGCATTTTTCGAGACAGGTGCATCCGGTCGGGGGGCCCGTCACAGAGGGGGGGGGGGGGGCAGCAGGCGCGCACACAAGGGGGAGGGGCACACGGGCCCGTGTGCCCCCCCCCCCCTTACGAAATGTGGTGCCCCTCTGAGGAGGCCCAGTGGGGCCCTTGTGAGGCGGCCCCGTGGGGCCTCTGTTTGGTTGTGATCTTTGTTTGGCACATTTTGTGGACATTTTCCGAAGAAAATATATTTTTGTTTAAAAAAATTGGGTGTCAAAAACTGAAAATTTCGAAAATCCGATATAGCCATTTTGAAGTCCTGTTTGGCACGCGGGCCCGTGCCCCCTTACGAAATGCTATGATGCCACCGAGCCGCCCTATGAGCCTATGAGGTGGGGCCCCTGTCCGGTTGTATTTTTACAAATCAAAAGTGATATATTTTGTTTTCATCCGAAGGGGCCCACCGCGAAAATATAGAAAGCGAAGTTATCGCGAAAATGTGTAACGGGTCGAAGTTATAAGGATACAAAATATCAATATATAAAATAAGACGAAGTGTACCTCATACAGAGGCGTACACAATGGGGGGGGCACACGGGCCCGTGCCCCCCCCCCCCCCTTACGAAATGCGGGCCCCTCTGAGGCGGCCCCGTGGGGCCCCTCAAAGGCGGCCCCGTAGGGCTCCTCTGAGGCTGCCCCATGGGGGTTCCTCTGAGGCTTCCCAGTAGGGCCCCTTTTTGGTTGTATTATAAAAAAATACAAATCAGTTTTTTGTTTGTTAACAAATGAAAGTAAAAGTTTTACATTTTATATTTTCATCCGAAGGGCCAAGAGGCGCACACAAGGGGGGTACATGGGCCCGTAACCACCTTACGAAATGCGGGGCCCCTATGAGTCCCCGCATTTCGTAAGGGACCCGCGGTGGGCCCCTTACGGACAGCCCCCCCCCCCCCTCCCGCGGTGGGGCCCCTGTCCGGTTGCCTTTTTTTAAACGGATGTATGGCCACACATGACAATTTAAATGGCCATGGAGACATGCAAATTGAAAGTCTTCATTTTGTATTTTCATACGAAGGGGCCCACCGCGAAAATAAAAAAGCGACGTTATCGCGAAAATGTGTTTCGGGTTGAAGCTCTAAGGAGAACAAATATCAATATATAAAATAAGACACGAAGTGTGCCTCATACCAGACGCGCGCACAAGGGGGACAAACTGGCCCACGCGCCCCTCCCCCTTATGAAATGCGGGGCCCCTCTAATGGTGGGGCCCCTGTCCGGTTGTATCTTTTATAAGAAGAAAATTATAATTTATTTTTTCCACAAATGAAGTGAGTTTGTATTTTCTATTTTCATCTTAGCACATCACGACTGTACGCGACCCGTGACGTAATGCGCCAATGTGCACCCGTGAATTAATTCAAGCGTGCGTTCGGTATCTGGAAATTGTTTTCCTTTGGATATTCTCCGCTGGATAATTATCGCCGATAATTTCCACTTCGCGCGTTCGGCATCTACTCTGTCGGGGATAATTTTTAGTTGGCAAAATTATCGCTCCGCAGAGCGTTCGGTATCTGCAAGCAGAGGCGCGCACAAGGGGGGGGGGGAGGAGCACACGGGCCCGTGCCCCCCCCCCCTTACGAAATGCGAGGCCCCTCTGAGGGCCTCGCATTTGGGCCGCGCAACAAATGGCCTCAGCCCCGTGGGGGCTGAGGCCATTTGTTCCGTTGTATTTTTTTTATTTAATAAAAATCCGGATTTATTTTACAAATGAAAGTAAAAGTTTTGCCTTTTATATTTTCATCCGAAGGGCCCAGAAGCGCACACAAGGGGACACACGGGCTCGTGCCCCCTTAAGAAATGCGGGGCCCCTATGAGGCGGCCCGGTGGGCCCCTGTCCAGTTGTATTCTTTTTTAAATCCGAAAATAACAAAAATCCAGATGTATATCTTACAAATGAAAAGTGAAAGTTTGAATTTGTTATTTTCATCCGAAGGGCCCCACCGCGAAAATATTGAAAGCGAAGTTATCGCGAAAATGTGTAACGGGTCGAAGCTCTAAGGATAAAAATAAAAATATATAAAATATGACATGAAGTGTGCCTCATACCAGAGGCGCACACAAGGGGGACACACTGGCCCATGTACCCCTCCCCCTTACGAAATGCGGGGCCCCTCTGAAGCGGCCCCGCGGGGGCTGGGGCTCCTGTTTGGTTGCTTAACAAAATACAAATGCGAATTTATTTTTTACAAATTAAAGTTAACATTTTACATTTTATATTTGCGTCGGAAGGGCCCAGAGGCGCACGCAAGGGAGGGGGACACAGGCCTGTGTCCCCTTTCGAAATGCAGGACCCCTATGAGGCCCCTGTTCGGTTGCATTTTTTGTTATAAAAAATATCAAAATTCCGGATGTAATTTTACAAATGAAAAGCGAAAGTTTGCATTTGTTATTTTCATCCGAAGGGGCCAACCGCGCAAATATAGAAAGCAAAAGTTATCGCGAAAGTGTGCAACGGGTCGAAGTTCTAAGGATACAAATATATAAAATAAGACGCGAATTGTTCCTCATACCAAAGGCGCACACAAGGGGGACACACTGGCCCACGCGCCCCTCCCCTTTATGAAATGCGGGGCCCCTCTAAGGCGGCTCGGTGGGGCCCCTGTCCGGTTGTATTTTTTATAAGAAGAAAATTCGGATGTATTTTTAACAAATGAAAAGTGAGTTTTTATTTTTTATTGTCATCTTGCACACCACGACTGACCGCGGCCCGTGACGTAATGCACCAATGTGCATCCGTGCATCCATTCAAGCGTGCGTTCGGTATCTGAAAAATGCTTTAATTTAGATATTTTCCGCCGGAAAATTATCGATGATAATTTTCCCTTCGCGCGTTCGGCATCTACTCTGTCTGGGATAATGTTCCATTATCGCTCTGCAGAGCGTTCGGTATATGCAAGGATATCGGCTTTCGGCTTTCCATCGGCTTTTTGCGTGCGCTGTAAACACGTAAAACTCAGCTGTAAACTCAGGCGTGAAATTGGTATTAGCCGACCTTAAAAGAAACAGGAATTACTTTGAGAACACAACATGTGCAAAAACTCAAGTTAAAAAACAGAAAATGGACCCCGGTGAACGCAGCGGCAGTCGTCAGCTGGCTACGACGAAGGGATAATATCTAAGCGACCCTGCTCCGGACATTTTCCACGATTCTCGCCCGCGACGGAAAATTATCGGGGATGATTTTCTATTTTACAAATACCGAACGTGATCCTTGTCAGGTCAATATTTATGTCACCAATGTCACCAAATGGCAGTTGGTCATATATGGGTGTCCTTAAACAAAAACTTTTGCCTCGAGAACTATGAGCGCCGAAAAAGCGCAGAAAAATAAATTCAGAAAAAAATACATTCGAAAGATATTTAACCCGCGCCGTGCCGGGCGTTTGGACACCCCCTAAGGTTTTTCGGGGTTAGCAGAAAAACTGCATTTTTGTACAGCTGTTCGGGCATCAATTACCCACATTACGTGTAATTCTTGACCTCGGGTCACCTCAGGTCAGGTCGCCAGGTCTAGGTCACGTGACCCACCTCAAAAAAAAGTTTGCGGCCGGCTAATAGAGGCCCTAAGCCGCCCTACGGCCGGCTTAGGGCCCCTTCAGGGCGACTGAGGGTCCCTCAAGCCAACTGCGGGCCCTCAGGCCGACTGAGTGTCCCTTCAGCCCGAATGGGAGCCCCTTCAGGGCGCCTGAGGGCCCCTCAGGCCGACTGAGGGCCCCGTAAGGCCGACTGAGGGTCCCCTCAAACTAACTCAGGCCAACTGAGGGCCCCTAAAGCCGACTGAGGGGCCCTTCAGGCCACATGAGGGCCCCTGCAGGCCGACTGAGTTCCCCCACGGGTCGACCAATCATCCCTCAGATCGACCGAGAGTACGTCTGGCCAGCTAAGGACCCCTAAGACCGCTTAGACCCCTTAGGAAAAATAAAATGGGCCCCTCAGCTCAAGGGGGCACCCACGGGTGCCCAGGGTACCCTCTTGGATACGCCCTTGGAGAGGGCCCATGCCAGGTCCGAGAGGGCCCATTCCAGGCCTGAGAGGGCCCTCGAAAGGGTTCTTCCTCCTTATCATAGGGCTCTTTGACAGTCTAGGAGGGTCCTTATATTGTGTGAGAGGGCTTTGGATCAGAGTTCGTCACGGGCTGGGCTGGTCCTATGGGCCATGGGCCGGGCCTGGGCCGGGCCTGGGCCGGGCCTCAACTTTAAGGAAATCACCGGGCTCTGGACGGGCCTGGGCTGAGAATGTGTTGAAATAATGCGCGGAAGCTCAGGTCAGAGCTTAAACATATTTTAACCAGCGGTTCACTTCCACAGCAACGCACTGTTGCTGTGGCTGTGGCCTTTTTTGGTTAGCAAAGTTGGCTCATTGCTTCACATTTATAGTATACAAGTAAATATGCTCTGATAGTGATTGCAAATTTGGTTAAATTTAATTATATGCTTAATCTGAACGGGCCGGACCGGGCCTGGGCCTCAATATTATTAATTTGACCGGGCCTCGTCCGGGCCTAGGCTTGGTGTTCATGGTCCTGGGCCGGGCCGGGCTGGGGGTTGGTGGGCCCGTGACGAACACTGCTTTGGATCCGCTTCTCTCATGGTGTTTATTTTACATCAACATAAAAATGACACCGCCAGTCCGTGTGGTCGGGGCCCGGCAAAATATCCCGGGTGCAGGAGCACCATTTGTACCCCCTGGCTACGCCTCTGATCATGAAGGTATGTAATATGCTTCCTGCACTCTATCTTTTGCGAATATGTGCCAAACTTTTATGAACAATCAACAATCATTTGAAAAACGTGCATTGAAATCGGCAATTTAGCTTGGCACCGGACGGCGACCTATTTAGTGTCGGCGATTTGCTTATAAGTGCCCATTCAACAACGTTGGACAGATTGATGCAAAAGCGCCAGTTGTTGCGCTTTCCAATAGTGGAGGGAAAATACCGATCATTAATTTTCCCAAACTTCAATCCTGGAATGGAGCACCACAATAAACTTACCGCCGCTAGAGGCGCTGATGATCAACTGCTACCAAGCGGACCGGCGTCTGTGCGTCAGAGTATAGGGCGCATTGCTTACGGCGGAGTTTTGAAGGGGTTAGAGTGGTACGGATGTGTTCAAACTTATATGAAATGTTGGTGTCTATTTGTGCATCCGAAACCTGAAAGCATTCCTCGCTGAGGTGAATCGTTTGACCTCGGGAGGTCAAAGAGTGCCCGCGAGGTCAAATCTTGGATACCGCATAACTTTTCCCCTAAAGTACTTACCGAAGTCGTTTCAGCGGCTAAATATTCCCACCAGCCTATAGACGGTGCACAAAGAGTGATCTGACCGCCCCTGGCCACCGGTTGAACTCAGGTCACAACATAAGTTACCATTATGGCCTATGGGAGAATGACGGTGTACCTACCGCATAATGTTTTTTTTTCTCCCCAAAAATAACTTAGAGAAACCATTCTACCACCATCGCCTTCCCTTTTAACCCACCGAAGTTAAGTTTGAACACACTCGGTCGGTAAACAACGAATACGTATTTGGACGGCTCGTTAAATCGATATTAGCGCCTTTCCAGGTAACCTGAGGTCAAACGGTGACATGGAGGGGTCAAGTCTTGCGATGTGCACCGTCTATAGGCTGGTGGCAATATTAATCGTTGAAACGACTTCGGTAAGTAGTTTAAG
>JAXIVJ010002953.1:22500-87500 GCA_036785665.1 Chirona hameri
CGGTTGAAGTATTTCCCAAAATGGTATGAAATAGCAAACACACATTCACAAACAGGAACAAAGGAAACTAAAATAAAAAGATGTAAAGTCTCAAATTCGTCTGACACTGCAGAATGTTTTCCCGCTAGATGTCGGTTACTTTCTCCTCGGGGAAGATGGCGTTTATGTTGGGAGGTGTTTTGTGATCCAATGGTTTCCAAAAGGTAATGGAAATTTAAAATCAACATATATTGATCATGACATTATTATTAATGCATGTGGCGTTTGGGTTTTGCACGGTGTTGTCGTTGCATCATACAAAGAGCAAGGTTATTGCCCCTCGCCTTTTGCGTTGTTCGCATCAGTAAACAACGTGGTTGGATGTGGACGCAAGAGTAGTAAAATGTCTTCCTTAATGCTATTTATGTATGCCTTGCAGGATTTGAGATGAGGTTGCATTGAAGAAGTGATCACCTTCTACACCAGCACTTGTGGCTGTGTGTCCACTGAAGCTTTGTGGAAAGGTGGTCGTGGACAGAGTGGAGGCATATGTGGAGGACCTGGTGATGAATGCTCAGTTTGTCGTTGATACAGCAAGTAGTAGTAGCAGCTGTGCGCCAGGAGGCTTGCCTGTAAGTATTTTGTATAATATCAAGATGTGTTGATGTCCTTGCTGAGCAATAACTACATTTCCTTGATGATATAAATGTTTGTTTTTGTTTCGGTCTTAACACTGTTGACATGATTTCAGACACTTAGGATGATGGAATAGAAAATGGGTGATGGGGAGATATTTTTGTAACTTAACATTGTCTTGAAGTGTTCAATATGTATTTGTGCCAAGTGTGCAGTGTCTTGAAATTGTTTTTTGCAAGAGTGGTGAATGCTGAGAGGATGTCACTTCCAGAAGGAGGTGCATATTGAGGTTAATTTTTTAATGATAATAACCCAAAAATTGATGCTTCAGGCAGTCAGTCAGTCAGACACGAGATCATGAATCACACTTGCCAGGGACAGACATCAAATATACATACTGTTACTAGAAGTTCTGTTACAGATACATGGCCTCTCCCTAATTTTCAGCCTGCCCCTACTGTAGGGACCTAGGTAGTAGGTAGGTAGGAAGATCATGCCATGTTTTATATCAAGTTTTTATTTTAATACTATTTAGCTTGATTGCTAGTGATGTTGTTTCTATGGCAAGTGATGTGACAAAAAAGTTCACTTGGGTGTGGCTTTCCACTCATATTTGTGAAATTCAGGACACTGCAAGTGAGTTGCCAAAACTTTTGCTTGTTAAGTGATGGATTAAATTGTTAATTAATTTCTGAAATATTTACCTATTAACTAAAGAGTCATGGCAACAGCTACATATTGATGAATATTCTTCATTTCTGCTGATTGTATTTACTTGCTGATACTTCATTTTTTGCTTAATATACCTACACATTAAACATTTTAAATGAACAGAACACCCTTGGACAGTTCCTGTTGTCATGTTGTTACTGATTCTACCCAAGTTAATTAAAAGCTAATGTATGAAACGTGCTAATTATTTGAATAACTAAACTTTTTATTGGAAGGACTTTGTACTTTGTAATATAATATTGAAAAAAATAGTCTGAGCCTTTTTTAATGGATGGATTTCTGAGGTCAGGCCCACACTAAACATAGCTTGCTGCACAGGCCCTTACCCCACCATCCGATTGCACAATTCCTGGTAGCCGGCAGAGTTAATAATGGAAAGTTTGACATGCCCGAGCCTGACATACCTGGACACAGTCAGCCCTGCTCACTGATGTCACCTGACCTTGAGTGCAACTACTGTCAATGGCAGAAGGCCATCCCAGTCAGGAGCAAATAGCAAGCACCAAAGCGACTCAAACCTGAGCTGCCACTACCGGCAAAGGTCAGAAGCCCAGCGCTCTCCCACTGAGCTACATGGGCTACATGTTTATCAGATGACCTAACATGATTTTGGCTATCAAACCATAAGGCTGTTATCTGTTAAAGTATCAGCTGTTCTTATTACTTCTATTTTTGCTTGCATTATTTTGTGACCATGTGGAAATACCATCTTGTCGATTTTAGACTTATGACCATGCTTGTGTTAAATATTTATGATATTTTCATTTATGTCCCTCATTGCCTCTTTGTTGTATTACCATATGACAAAGCATTTACACACAATACATCCTACTTTCTTCATATTTTGATAATCGGATAGGCTAATGAGTCATACATTTCTATGGCAAGGCATGTTGAACTTCTATTTCACATGTAACTAACAGCAAGTATGCTTTATGCAATTGTTGTACAGTACCTTATCATGGTGAGTAAAATATCCCTCTGATAGCAAATGTTTTATCCCATTTATATCAAAACTATAAGACATGCATTTGTTGTAAAATAGGTATGTATTTATTTGTATTTTGGTGACACATTCCTGATACATTATTTTGTTGGCATGATAAGTGCAAACGTGTTCTTCCTTTATCAAGACTTTGTTAACCATCAGCCCATTCCTTAATTAAGAGGAAAATGGCAATGAAATGGTGAAAAATGGTGGATCCTTGGATTGAATATATTGGCTTGACAAGTTGTCACCAGGTTGCTTTTTTGCCATATCTGCTGCATCATCTCTAGGGATGTTATGGTAAATGTAAACAAACTCAAGGTCACAATAACATTGCATGAGTTAGCTATCACGATAATAGTCAATGGTTTTAAGTTCTCTGAAAGCTCAAACTGGATGTTTCTGTTTGTGTGAGACACCATTTATCAGCTGTGAACTTCATTCCCCATTTATTATGAGTTCAAGCAATTCTATATTTTAGTCCTTATTTCTTGTGTTAGTTAAACCAAGTGTTGGTGGTGGGAACTTGCATTGCAACTTAGAATGACACTGCAATGTTACTCTCCACTACACCATAGAGACCAAAGGGGGCATGATTTGTTTACATTTTGTTAACCATTTCATACATTTGTTCTAGCAGTACATTGTAAGTTTTGAATTACTGCCCTTACATCTTGTGCTGTGTTTTACTAACTTGTATGTACAATGCACATTGCAATGATATGAGAAAAAACATTGTTTTTGTCATCTCATGGTAGAGCTTGACACATCTATGGGGAGCTCCCCTGATGTCTTCTAGTTGGCTGCTGGATGAAAATTGAACTTTCTGTTACTTTGTCAACCATTGTATGCCAACATCAGGAGTTGTCATTTTCCTGGCTGCATAAGACTGCCCCTGGATCATTATTAGTGGTTAAGTTAAACATTTTCTGTCACATTTGTGTTGCATGCACTGTCTCAGCTTTCAATTTGGACTAGTACATATTGCTTAGAACCAACTGCCACAATGTTCAAAGGCATCCATGTAAAACTGTATGGTGTGTTGTATGTGTTGTATGCTTTTTTTGGTGATGTTTCTAAAATCCCAAAAGTTAAAGTTTCCATCACCTTTTCCTGAACAACTGTATAGATGCTTAAAGCTCATGCATTTTGTTTTAAAATGACATTTAAAAGGTAAAAAATAAATGCAACAATTTGTAATAACTAGAAACCAGTAAGACGCCTTAGTCGGCGAAGGACGAGCGAACCCGTAGAAACCATATAGCAAGGAAATTGGTCTGGCCACCTGCGGCCGGGTTGACCGGAAATGCTCGACATTGTGGTCTCAAACCACACACCAAATTTCAGCTTAATCGTTCCTGCCGTTTCTGAGTTACGGAACAGGGGTGTGCACGTGCACACGTGCAGTGTGACCCAGACTTTGACTTGCACGACATTGCCAGTAGTAGTGTGATCTCAAACCACACACCAAATTTCAGCTTAATCAGTCCAGCCGTTTCTCAGCCATAGCAGGATAATGTTTTCTGACACCCCTGACGCGGCACGTGCCACGCGCCATGCTGACCCCTCACGTGAGACGAAACATGTCAATAACATACTTGATTGAATGGACTATCAGATGGCGAAGACCGCTTGTCAATCGAATGCGGGATTCCAAAGATATAAACTCCTCAAAAGCGTGTTGGTCGGTCGCCTATATGTGAGAAAAATCCCGTCGCCTATATGTGAGAAAAATATCGTATTCAGTGAGGACTCGCGAGCGCTTCACGCTCGCTCGTAATGACCCACAGATGATTCCCAGGGATTTGTAATATTCATCATGTGCTCGGCCATTAGCTCTTAGCGTCGCTAGTGTTCAGACGTGGGCTGCATTTTAAGCGGAGCAAACAAAACGGGTCTGGCGCGCGCTCTCACGAGACGAATTTGCGTCAGCGGCAGCGATAAACAAATCTGCTGTGATCCGGGCCGAGCCGTCGGGCCGAGCCGAGACGGGCCGGAGCGCCGGTTTTTGTCGACTCGTGACTCGGCGGCGCTCGGTGAGACGGATGCACCGTGTGATGCACCGTGTGCCGGCCGGCCACTGACCGTGTGCCGGCGGGATCCGGCCCGGGACGCCACCCAGGAACCCTGCCTGAGAGTCGCCGGGGACGGACGTGCTTAGGAGTCAGCGTCTCCTAAAGCAGGGGTGTGCGGGTCAATAGGGTGCACGCGGCCCGTGCAGGCTCCCCTCGGAGGGTGGCGCCCGACCGTGACTCACGGACGGACGGGCCGCTGTTCACTACCAATTTGGTGCCGCTGTCGGCAGTGCCCACGGCCGCTCCTAGTGATGCATACCAGGAATCATTCGTCGGCTGGTAGACGGCGCGATAGGGGCTCGAAAGGGGTGCGCTGTGCGTAGCTGTGCTGTGCCGTGCGCCGGGTGCTGCGGTTGTGCTGCAATCGTGCCGAGGTGAACAAAACAAAACTCTGAGTCGGAACGGGTCTTGTGTGTCGTTCGCATCGTGGGACTGCGATTTAGCGAGCTGTTGCCGGCCGATATCTGCACGCGCTCGTCCGTGCAGTGAGATATACAGCGTCGATTGTCGCGGTGCTGGGTAGTGAGCCGACCACTGGCGCCGCCCCGTCTTCTCCAGAGTCCAGACCCTCACCTGGTATCTTCCCCTTTCATCCATATACCCATCTCTCATTGCCCAGCTGACGCCGTCGTGTCTCCCAACGTCTCTCGCTCCCCACCTAACCTGTATTACTTTTTGTTCACTGCTATGTCCGTATCCCCCCCCCCCCCCCCCCCTCCATTGGTCGTCTACCATCTGCTGTCTGCTGTTCTATTGCTGCCGGGCGTTCCGTGCATAAATGTCTCATCTCGTTTTGCGCTGTGTAGCCGTATGTTGTCGTGCCTCCCTGGAAGTATCTGGGTTTCTATCTCGCTTTCCGTCGTACACATTTTGCGGTCGGTCTATTCATCTCTGGCCGACAATTTTGCCGTCTCACTCCGGTCGGAAAATTTCCATCCCGCTGCCTGCCTGTGTTTGTGTTTGTGCGTATCGGGTTGTCCGCGGTCCTGTTTTCGTACCACCGCTACGTCCGCACGTGTCGCACGTGTCGCACGTGTCGCACGTGTCGCACGTGTCGCACGTGTCGCACGTGTCGCACGTGTCGCACGGTCATTGCTCATTCGGTCGTCCCATGTTTGCGTCCGCTGTCCGTCCGTGCCGCTCCCGCTGCCCCGTCTGCCCCGGCTGACCAGTGTCCGTCCCTTCTGGCCCGGCTGACCAGTGTCCGTCCCTTCTGACCCGTCTGACCAGTGTCCGTCCCTTCTGACCCATCTGACCAGTATCCGTCCCTTCTGACCCGTCTGACCAGTGTCCGTCCCTTCTGACCCATCTGACCAGTGTCCGTCTCTTCTGACCCATCTGACCTATGTCCGTCCCGTCTGACCCGGCGTCCGCCTCTGCCCCGACAGGTGAGCAACAAGCGGCGGAAGCTGGAGGCCTGTCCGCAGGAATACAGGGCGGACCCGTACGGCCATGTTGCCAGTCCCAGCCAGAGCCACACACAGCAGACTCGCATGGTGCGCCAGAGCGCACGCGTAGATACCTACCAGAGGTGCGGCGTTAAGGTGAGTGGCACGAGCCCGAGTCGTCTCCGCACGCCGAGGCTGAGAGACAGGGGAGGGGGAGGGGGAGGGGAGGGGTCATTACGTAGCCTGTAATTACGGAGTCCGCGCCCGGGATCAGCGGAATCGGCTGCTTGCCTCTAAGCCTGGAAAATTGCGCCGTAAGAGTCAAGGAGAGGTACCGGATGGTTAGTGGCTACTACATTGATGACCACAGACCATATTTGGCGAAACTGGTTGTGAATGTTTTTCCCTATAAATAATTATACTAATTTAAGCAGAGGTTTCAGTTTTGCAGTTAGTATGCTGTTGATGTAACATGCAGACATTGAAATGTGCTCAGAAACATCAATTTCCTCCAATTTATATCCTGTGTTTGAAAGCAATTAATTATGCAATTTTATGGAATTCGATACCAAACGGCGGTCGCTGTGGTTATTCTATTTTGCCAAATGCTGTCGATGCTACTAGCTGACGCAACTGTGTTGTTCTTTAGGTTAATACACAGTTTTCCTCGCTGCTTTTTGTCTCGGTGTTAGCGTTGCTTGCGCTCATTGGCAAGCGTCATTAAAATCATGGCAAACAAATATTCTTAGTTACGCTAATTATTGTGTTCCACGAAGGTGAAATATTCTCCTTTTACCGAATATGACGTGATGGAAATTCATATAGAACGTAGTTGAAAACAGATTTCGCATTTTTGCCGTTCACTTTTGGACAAAGTGCGCCCAATGTCTCGCCCAGAGGATGGCGGAAGTCTGCACACCCGTGCTGATCAAATACTTTTCGGCTGGCAAAAATCGCTACAACCGTGACCACAGCCCACATGTGTATAATGTGCTTTGACATCTTTGTCCCAGAGTTTTATGTTTCGGGTTCTTGTTCGTGGTGGTCTGACTACGCGATTCTCTGATATAGATTGAATTGGATGTTGTTTCAGTTTCCATAATTGTTCGCTGTTACACAAGCATTTTGCATGAGCTTCACATTTGAAGGTATCTGATGTCATCTCAGCCCTGACCTTACATTTTGGCGGCCCTTCGTTGATGCCACTTTCGTTTTGTGACGTAAATCGACCGTGTATTTATGGCATAATCGCCTTGCTTGCATGTTCTCTCGGCTAAAGTCTGTCTCCTGAGGTATCTCTGGACCGCTAAGAGCGCATTTGTTCCCGGACAGAGAGGCTCCAGAGCCCGGCGCATCCGCTATGCTGTTGATCTGTTCGCTTCCGACATTTGTGTTGGTTCTGCTGCGCTGTGGCGACCTGCACCCGGCGTCAAACTGCGTCAGCGGCTCGGCGGGCCCTGCCGGTCACGTGTGTCGCGCACTGCGCCCGTGCGGGCCGCGCGCGTAGGGTCGGCAGGGGCGTCCGACTCCCCTCTGACACCGACCGGTTGGTGTGCCGCCCGCCTGACCGCCCACCCCGCTCCGCCGGCAGCGCAAGTCGACTGCGAACCGAGAGTGTTATGCCGGCGACGAGTCGTCGGCCAAAATCAGCACGACGACGTCCCACAGCAAGCCGGCGGCCGCGGCCGGCTCCTCCACCGATGGCGACTACCAGCTGGTGCAGCACGAGGTGCTCTGCAGCCTCACCAACCAGGTAAGTAGCAGCAGCAGCAGCCCGTCCACCGCCTCTCGCTGCCACTGTGTCCCCCCGCTCCCCGCTCCCCGCTCCCCGCTCCCCGCTCCCCGCTCCCCGCTCCCCGCTCCCCGCTCCCCGCTCCCCGCTCCCCGCTCCCCGCTTCCCGCTGCCCGTCCCGCCCGCCGCTCCCCGCTCCCCGCTCCCCGCTCCCCGCTCCCCGCTCCCCGCCCGCCGCTCCCCGCTCCCCGCTCCCCGCTCCCCGCTCCCCGCTCCCCGCTCCCCGCTCCCCGCTCCCCGTGCCTCGCTCCCCGTTCCCCGCTCCCGTGCCTCGCTCCCCGTACCCCGCTCCCCGCTCCCCGCTCCCCGTGCCTCGCTCCCCGCTCCCGCTCCCGCTCCCGCTCCCGCTCCCGCTCCCGCTCCCGCTCCCGCTCCCGCTCCCGCTCCCGCTCCCGCTCCCCGCTCCCCGCTCCCCGCTCCCGCTCCCGCTCCCCATTCCCCATTCCCCGCTTCCCGTGCACCGCTCCCCGTGCACCGCTCCCCGTGCACCGCTCCCCGTGCCCCGTGCACCGCTCCCCGTGCACCGCTCCCCGTGCCCCGTGCCACGTGTCCAGTGCCCCGTGCCCCGTGCCCCGTGCCCCGTGCCCCGTGCCCCGTGCCCCGTGCCCCGTGCCCCGTGCCCCGTGCCCCGCTCCCCGCTCCCCGCTCCCCGCTCCCCGCTCCCCGCTCCCCGCTCCCCGTGCCCAGCTCCCCGTGCCCAGCTCCCCGTGCCCAGCTCCCCGTGCCCCACTCCCCGCTCCCCGCTCCCCGCTCCCCGCTCCCCGCTCCCCGCTCCCCGCTCCCCGCTCCCCGTGCCCCGTGCCCCGCTCCCCGTGCCCCGTGCCCCGTGCCCCATGTCCCGCTCCCCGTGCCCCGCTCCCCGTGCCCCGTGCCCCGTTCCCCGTTCCCCGTTCCCCGTTCCCCGTTCCCCGCTCCCCGCTCCCCGTTCCCCGCTCCCCGTGCCTTGCTCCCCGTGCCCCGCTTCCCGTGCCCCGCTCCCCGTGCCCCGCGCCCCGTGCCCCGCTCCCCGTGCCCCGCTTCCCGCTCCCCGTGCCCCGCTCCCCGTGCCCCGTGCCCGTGCCCCGTGCCCGTGCCCCGTGCCCGTGCCCCGCTCCCCGTGCCCCGCTCCCCGTGCCCCGCTCCTCACCGCCCGCCGCACTCAATGTGATATCTCGCCGGGGTCGGGGAGGGCGCTAGGCGCACCACGTCTGTGTCCAGATGTGTTTCTTGGATCAGAGCCCTCCCCTCAGCTGGGGTTATTGTGTGGGCCCCACGCTGATCTCAACGTGGGGTCACAATCTGGGTTATCGTGGGGTTTAGCGTCGATAGTTATGCTTGCCAGAATAACAGCCTCCTCCCTGCCCATTCACCTCAATAACCTTATCTGACCTTAAACGGCAGCTATTTTCAGCAGCAGACAATCTCAATTTGGGGAACAAGTGACGCATTTTGGAGCTTGTGCCGTGGTAGCCTGATCTCAATCCTCACCTTGACTGGACCGGAAGGCGGTCGGGCTCGCTGACCCCTTCTGCGGAAAGTCCGAGAGTTAGAACTGTGTGCTATCTGCGGTCGCCACTGTTATGTAATAGGGGTGGTTGCTTTGCTTGTCGAGATGGTTCCTGTGAACTGCATTTATGAGGAATGTTACAGGAAATATGTGTGATGAATTGAGCTTGTGAAGTGAAATTGTGAATATTTGTAATAGGTTCGGCTCAATGGCATTGCTGTCACGAGTTCGGGTAATAGAAAACAACGTGTTTTTGATGCAACTTTGCCGAGACGAATCGACTTCACTGGGGTTTGACATTAAAGTCACGTGGATGCATTGCAGTGGTCTAGTTTGTTTGGTATAATTTTGTCTACGTTGACTCTAAACAACGTGCTGCATTGCTGTTTACATCTCCGTTGAACATGTCTGGGTGCATTGTTTTGCGTCGGCCGTCCCCCGGTGGCTGGCGCTGTGCTGTCAGCCAGTTGACCTTTGTTCCGTCTGTACCGCAGTATGAGGTACTGGAATTCCTGGGCCGCGGCACCTTCGGTCAGGTGGTCAAGTGCTGGAAGAAAGGCACCAATGAGATCGTGGCCATGAAAATCCTCAAGAACCATCCGTCGTACGCTCGCCAGGGTCAGATCGAGGTAAGAGTTGGTGGTCTGCCGCAGTTGAGTTGGAAAAGGCTGCTTGAATAGCAATGTCTGTGCGACGGTAAAAGTCTGTTGGGAACTCATGCTTTAGCTTGTTTCACTTCTAGATTTGTGACATGCCAGGACAGCAGTAGCTGCCATCTGTAGACGACGTTCCGACTAGGATGTACGCCTGACTGCGCGATGTCAGTGCTAGGGCGGCGGCTCGAATCTCACATTACCGCGGCTGTCGCCGTTTGCATGTTTGTTTGTCGCCGGCCTTTGAGCCGGCTCCGATATCGGCGTGCTCCGTCGCGCCACCATGTCTGATTTACGACCTGTGTCCTGTCCGCCGGGTCCGCTGGATCCGCTGCTCTGTTATCGTCCGGGCGGCGGCGGCGGCCGCTTTTGAGCCTGCCCGCCGCCGCCGCCGCCGCTGTCGCCGTCACCGCCGCCACCGCCCTGGGTTGCGCACGAATGCACCGCCGGTGACACCACCCGTATCCCCTGCTGTCAGGTATCCATCTTATCTCGACTGAGCCACGAGAACGCGGATGAGTTCAACTTCGTGCGCGCGCACGAGTGCTTCCAGCACAAGAACCACACGTGTCTGGTGTTTGAGATGCTCGAGCAGAACTTGTACGACTTCCTCAAGCAGAACAAGTTCTCGCCGCTGCCGCTCAAGTTCATCAGGCCGATTCTGCAGCAGGTGCTCACCGCCCTGCTCAAACTCAAGGTAACTCAATAGCTCAGTATTTAACTCGGCATGAGTGCACTCGGTCGTGAGCTGGAAGTGAGATTCGGGGCCAAATATGGAACTTGGGACGTGACTGTCGCCGCTTTGGACGAACCACCATGGAGAGTACACTGAGTGTCGCGGCATCGTTGTGGATGAACTCACAAACCTGACCAGCCAACCCACCGTGAGAACGTATACCGGAGAATGTGCCGCGGCGCCAGCCGGCTGGCGGCGACCAGCGGCACGATGTGTTATGGGCCAGTTTTGTGTATGTATAGATGCAAACGGGTAAATACCGTTCGGTTCTGATGTCATATCCGGGCAGTCCGGACCTGGCTATAGCCAAGATCCGTTACCACAAACTGGAGGGTCGGTGGGTGGATGGGTCTGGCTGGGCAGCTGCATATGGAATGGCACGTGTATCCCCAATTTCCCCAGTCACTAATTTGGCTGCTATGTCAGGTCCATATCCCCGTAGTTGCCACACCATAACTTCTCTCGGCGGCGTCGCCAGCTTCTCTGCCCATTTGGTCGTGCGCGTCGTTATGTTCTCGGCACGTCCTGTAGGTGACCTTGCGATGGCCATGTTTGGTGCCCAGTCTTCCTGACCCGCACAGCCTTCTGACATCACCGTTTTCGCCCACCTCGGCAGCAACTGGGTCTGATCCACGCCGACCTGAAGCCAGAGAACATCATGCTGGTCGACCCGATCCGGCAGCCCTACCGGGTCAAGGTCATAGACTTCGGGTCGGCCTCGCACGCCAGCAAGGCGGTCTGCAACACCTACCTGCAGAGCCGGTACTACCGCGCGCCAGAGATCATACTCGGTGAGTCGTGTCCCCGCGCGGCGGCGGTGGTGTGGAGATTGGTGCCGGAGGGCATCGTGTGATGGGATAGGAGGGGTGCCCTGCGATCGGACGGGTGGACGGGTGCATGATTTATTGTGTGTGACGCGTGTTCTAAATTATCTGTCGTGGTTTTCGTTTTTGTCGCCCAACTTTTATCCCTTTCAGTCGAATCGAAGCCATTTATATGGAATGATTCGTAAGCAAATACCAATACATGATCACATCAGTGTGAGCGGGTCGCCGGCCGTTGGATGAGCTCCACCGACACGCCTCAGCGGTGCGTCGGGACGATGGCCGGTCGTTGGCTGACGCGCTCGGATACTGGGAATCGGATACACACTCATTAATGATTCACTACACCCTACTTAGAATCGGATACACGCAAGGTGTACGGCGATAGCTGAATTAATTTGTGATCTATGCGGATGTTCCTCTGGGAGAAATACCTGCCCCCCCCTCAGCCAATGCCAGGTAGAATCTAGGTTGGAGCTTTCAAACCGACGTCGCTTTAAAGATACAGCGTCAAAAATGACCGCTCCGTCTGGGATCGTATCTATTCATGAGCTTTCAATTGTGTGGATGGTGACGGCTGTTTCCATGTCCTAAACCGTACGCGCCACCCGGTGTTGATTTCCCCGTAATTGGCTAGCGCTGCAGTAACCCGACTTTCCGGTCAGTGGGTGAGTCATAATGAGCAATGCCGGCGTGCAAATAGCGACAGGCTATTGCTTGGCACATCTAGCGGCATCTGCAATGACCCTGGAGGAGGGTACAGGACAATCTTAATCCTACATTTGAAACATATGAATATTAATGTTCACGTTATAACCGCGAAATGAGTCATTGAGATGCACATTGCAGCTTAGAATACCTGGCGTTGTCCGCTGTTGCTCTTAAAGGGAATGTTTCACCTTTGTGTTGGTTTTGATCTGAGATAGCCATTATCTTTGTCCGTTATTGAAATGTCTAAATTATTAACCACTTTCCCAACAACTTATCCGTTTTTAAGCAACTGAATTTCGCATTTGCAAAATGGGTTCTATGGTAGTGCCGCCGGTGATTGGCTGACAGCCGTTCAAGATTTTTGGCCCCGGGAGTCCCACGACCTGTATTTCTCGAACCTTGGCTGGATTACCCGCTGCCAGTACGATTTAAACAACGCGATAGGTTGAGGTCCAAGTTGAAATTTTTCGCGTTGTTTGAAGTCTCAGTTATGCGGGTCGCACACTGCGTCATTCGGCGCGCGATATCGCGGAATAAAGCCGGTCCGGACGAGCTTTTTCTGTGCTGAACACCGCGGAACCGCGGAATGTCGCAGTGATATCGCGCGCCGAATGGCCCAGTGTGCGGCCGCCATTGTATGTATGTATGTATGTATTTATTTATTAGGGCGTTTCCACAAGTGGCTATTACGGCCCAGTCAAAACATGAATTACAAACATGAACAACTCCATCATGACACTAACACAAATGACATTACTTGCGAATGAAGTACATGACACTAATCCTCGCCATGTTCAGCTCGGAAGGCGCTGCAATAGCTGCAATCGCGAGACAGAGCCTGTTACATGTCGCGGCAGCCTATTCCAGGACGCAGCGGCTCTGTACGGGAAGAGCCGCCGCGCGGCCGCCAGCCGAAAACTGGGCAACTCGAGGACAGATGTGCCGGCGGCGGTGGCGCGCGTCCTGCGCCCCGAAACAGCGCTACGCGGGCGAAACATGTCGCGCAGCGTTTTAGGGGCATCTGCCGCATGCAGACCGCGGTACACGTTCATTGCATCCAGACGCGCAATTACACTCCTTATACGCCTTTATGGATTGATTGCTTGTTTAAAATAAATATTGAGCTATCGCGAATAAATATTGAGATATTTTGAATAAATATCGAGCTAGAAACTCGTGATAACAAAAAGACTTGTTTGTAGTTTGTATTCCAGTCGCCATAATTGTCTGAAAAGATTGTGCCATATAATTTGGCAGCATAAGGGTTTTCTCTATAGCTCTCTGTAGCTCAATAATGATGTCATCATCCCACATTTCAATTTTTTTTTATAAAGTGAAGTAACTTTGAGGAAAAAATACCACCATCGTTTTCAACAGCACTTACTTCATATGTTCGACTACAACCGGCGTATATTTGACAACTTTCAGGAAGGTGAAACATTCCCTTTAAAGGAAACTTCACATTTAAAAATGCTTTAAAAAAACTCAAATGATTGAGAGAATCTAGAAGTGAATTATCATGTTACTAGTAAGCCATACAAATATATAGGACGCGGAAAAGGCAAATTATAATGTCAGTTATTTGGTCCCAATTCAGATTTTCCTCTGAATGGAGTAAATCAATGCGAAATCAGATTGCTAAGAAGCACGCAATGTCATCGTGACGACATCTGCACGCGCGTGACGTATAATGTCACTCAGAATATTCCTGAGAAAAGTGTGTATAGACGATTTTAGCAACAATCACGATATATCTCAAAGTTCATGCGTGCAATGAAGGGAATAAGGTACTGAAACAGCATGTTCTTGTCCAGCGCTATATATTTCAATGTGTATAATACTTATTCCCCAAGCCATACGTCATCGTTACGTCATAATGTCATAATCATACGTCAAATCAGCCAATCAGCAATGGGAGACACGATGGATACTCGTTCCGGCTTCTAGGATTCCGGTAAGCCAATTTCAATTAATTAAGGGGGTTTCTATGAAGATGTGAAAGCTTCTCAAGTTAATTTTCGAGCATGGAGAACAGCTTGGTTATCTCAACTAAAAAAACCATTGACAAGGTGAACTGTTCCCTTTAAAGGTAATGTTTCACCTTTGTATTGGTTTTGAACTGAGATGGCCATTATATTTGGCCGTTATTGAAATGTCTAAATTATTAAGGTTATTTTCCCCAAAACTTATCCGGTTTTAAGCAATTTAATTTATAATTTGAGAAATGGGGTCTAGGCTAGTGCCGCCGCTGATTGGCTGACAACGACTTCAAGATTGTTGATCCTGTAAGTCAGACGACCTGCATTTCTCGAACCTTGGCAAGTACGATGTAAAAAACGGCCAACGAGATAGGTTGCGGTCCAAGTTGAAGTTTTTCACGTTGTTTGAAGTCTCAGTTATGGATTGATTGGCTTTTAAATAAATATTGAGCTATCGCAATGCCTTGTACTCGTCATTGTGTTATGTGCGGGAGAAGACACAGTTCCACAAAGTTTGTATTTAAGTCGCCAGAATTGTCTGAAACGATTGTGCCATATATTGGCAGCACGGTTTACTCTAGCTCAATAATGACGCCATCATTCCAAGTTTAAAACAAATGTAGAAAGTTAAGTGACTTTTCGAGAGAAAAAATATCACCATCGTTTTCAGCAACACTTACTTCATATTTTTTACTACAACCAGCGTATATTTGACAACTTTCAGAAAGGTGAAACATTCCCTTTAAGTATTATATTTACGTGCACGAAATATCAGGAATTCCTCTGATATATTACCATGAACCTTATCGGTGAACTGGATATTTTTGAAGGCCAGCCTTCGGGCCGCGCTGCTGCTTGAACGCAGGACTCGTTTTTCGGCTACGCGTTCGTCTCTGACTGCCCGGACTAGACCAGTCGCTGGTGATCGTTCGTCTCTGACTGCCCGGACTGTAGACCAGTCGCTGGTGATCGTTCGTCTCTGACTGCCCGGACTAGACCAGTCGCTGGTGATCGTTCGTCTCTGACTGCTCGGACTGTGGACCAGTCGCTGGTGATCGTTCGTCTCTGACTGCCCGGACTAGACCAGTCGCTGGTGATCGTTCGTCTCTGACTGCCCGGACTGTAGACCAGTCGCTGGTGATCGTTCGTCTCTGACTGCTCGGACTGTGGACCAGTCGCTGGTGATCGTTCGTCTCTGACTGCCCGGACCAGTCGCTGGTGATCGTTCGTCTCTGACTGCTCGGACTGTGGACCAGTGGCTGGTGATCGTTCGTCTCTGACTGCCCGGACTAGACCAGTCGCTGGTGATCGTTCGTCTCTGACTGCCCGGACCAGTCGCTGGTGATCGTTCGTCTCTGACTGTCCGGACTAGACCAGTCGCTGGTGATCGTTCGTCTCTGACTGCCCGGACCAGTCGCTGGTGATCGTTCGTCTCTGACTGCCCGGACTAGACCAGTCGCTGGTGATCGTTCGTCTCTGACTGCCCGGACTGTAGACCAGTCGCTGGTGATCGTTCGTCTCTGACTGCCCGGACTAGACCAGTCGCTGGTGATCGTTCGTCTCTGACTGCCCGGACCAGTCGCTGGTGATCGTTCGTCTCTGACTGCCCGGACTAGACCAGTCGCTGGTGATCGTTCGTCTTTGACTGCCCGGACTGTAGACCAGTCGCTGGTGATCGTTCGTCTCTGACTGCCCGGACTAGACCAGTTGCTGGTGATCGTTCGTCTCTGACTGCCCGGACCAGTCGCTGGTGATCGTTCGTCTCTGACTGCCCGGACTAGACCAGTCGCTGGTGATCGTTCGTCTCTGACTGCCCGGACTGTAGACCAGTCGCTGGTGATCGTTCGTCTCTGACTGCCCGGACTAGACCAGTCGCTGGTGATCGTTCGTCTCTGACTGCCCGGACTAGACCAGTGGCTGGTGATCGTTCGTCTCTGACTGTCCGGACTAGACCAGTCGCTGGTGATCGTTCGTCTCTGACTGCCCGGACTAGACCAGTCGCTGGTGATCGTTCGTCTCTGACTGCCCGGACTAGACCAGTGGCTGGTGATCGTTCGTCTCTGACTGCCCGGACTGTAGACCAGTCGCTGGTGATCGTTCGTCTCTGACTGTCCGGACTAGACCAGTCGCTGGTGATCGTTCGTCTCTGACTGCCCGGACTAGACCAGTCGCTGGTGATCGTTCGTCTCTGACTGTCCGGACTGTAGACCAGTGGCTGGTGATCGTTCGTCTCTGACTGTCCGGACTAGACCAGTCACTGGTGATCGTTCGTCTCTGACTGCCCGGACTGTAGACCAGTCGCTGGTGATCATTCGTCTCTGACTGCCCGGACTGTAGACCAGTCGCTGGTGATCGTTCGTCTCTGACTGCCCGGGCTAGACCAGTCGCTGGTGATCGTTCGTCTCTGACTGCCCGGACTGTGGACCAGTGGCTGGTGATCGTTCGTCTCTGACTGCCCGGACTAGACCAGTCGCTGGTGATCGTTCGTCTCTGACTGCCCGGACTGTAGACCAGTCGCTGGTGATCGTTCGTTGCACGGCTGGTGACGTGCTGATGGATTAATGGACTGTGTCAATGGTCTTAATTGGTCTTGGAAATTGTCTTATACTAGCTTGTTATTCTATGTATTGTTGAAAGTACCACAGCAATTGAATGGAAAACACGAAGGATTTCAAAGCGAACAGAAACACGTAACAGCTGACTTCGCAGAACTTGTCTGCGTCATGGCGCGGAATCGTGCCATGTTCTCTGGGGTAACTGATCAAAGGCGCCGAGTTGACGCGCGGTGCTGTAAATGCCCGCCTATCTACGCCGCCCTATCTGACGCCACTGGCGAGCTTAGCCGCGAATCTGTCTCTCGGGCAACCGGTGTGGGAAACAGACTTGGAATTTTTGTAATTTTCTGGACTTTTTGGGTCCAAAGATTTTTGCTCTCTTCATTATTTTCTGGAAATTTGCTCTCTTTTCACCTGATCTTACCGACATTGTAGTTAAAATACAGTTCCATTTTTCTCACAAGGATGTAATCATCAGGATTTTTTACTTTCCAAGTTTTTTTTCTTTAAAAATTTACAATATTAACTTTCCTAACAATACAATTTTACTCTCCACCTATGATTTTTACTCTCCGGGACCAGGTCATGAAACGAAAAATCAAACACTGGTGGGAAATGTATCTTGGCGTCTTATGACCACCACGTGCGGTGTGCCTTCAAATCCCAACGTATTTAGGCACTCCACTCATGCTCAGATCCAGCCGCTGTAACTTGCCTACGATCTGCCCAACATTCGTCTCCGTATGTCTGTCTGTCTGCCGTCATGACACCGCTCTGACCCCGCCGTGCTCCACCCCTTGTGTCGTCTCAGGCCTGCCGTTCTGCGAGGCGATTGACATGTGGTCTCTGGGCTGCGTCATCTCCGAGCTGTTCCTCGGCTGGCCGCTGTACCCGGGCAGCTCCGAGTACGACCAAATCCGCTACATCCGACAGACGCAGGGGCAGCCGCCCGAGCACATGCTCAACAACGCCACCAAGACGACGCGCTTCTTCTACAGAGACGTCGAACAAAACTACCCCTGCTGGCGACTCAAGGTGAGCTGACGGCCCGAACAGCCGGCCGTGCGGCTTGGTACGGCGGTGGGCGCGGCCCCGCGAGGGAGCGGGAGGGAGGGCGAACCGAGGGTGGCGGGCGGGCAGTCCGTGTGTGTGTGTGTGTGTGTGTGTGTGTGTGTGTGTGTGTGTGTGTGTGTGTGTGTGTGTGTGTGTGTGTGTGTGTGTGTGTGTGTGTGTGTGTGTGTGTGTGTCTGTGTCTGTGTCTGTGTCTGTGTCTGTGTCTGTGTCTGTGTCTGTGTCTGTGTCTGTGTCTGTGTCTGTGTCTGTGTCTGTGTCTGTGTCTGTGTCTGTGTCTGTGTCTGTGTCTGTGTCTGTGTCTGTGTCTGTGTCTGTGTCTGTGTCTGTGTCTGTGTCTGTGTCTGTGTCTGTGTCTGTGTCTGTGTCTGTGTCTGTGTCTGTGTCTGTGTCTGTGTCTGTGTCTGTGTCTGTGTCTGTGTCTGTGTCTGTGTCTGTGTCTGTGTCTGTGTCTGTGTGTGTGTGTGTGTGTGTGTGTGTGTGTGTGTGTGTGTGTGTGTTGCACGATGCGGCCGCTGCGCGTACACGATGCAGCCGTTGCGCGGTAGTTCCTGTGTCTGGTGGTTGCGCAATCGTAACGCGGCCCGGCCTGAGATGTGTCGCAAGCGGTCGTGTTGTGCGCCCGCCCGACCGACCGACCGACCGACCGACCGGACAACGGGGCCGGTGGAACTGGGTGGAACTGGCGGGAACCGGCGGAGCCGCGGCAATAATAGCGCGAGCGGACGTGACGAGATTCTAAACGGCTCGTGTCGCATGCTCTCCAGTGAGAAAAGTGGTTCCACGATCTAAGTTCGCGGAACAAAGTTTTCGCCAGCGGCGGGAACAATTTGTTAATGCGTATACCAGTAATTTTTGGGTATTTTTTATAGGCTAGGGGGGTTCTACACAACCTATTTTCATATATGCCAATATGTGCATATATTATTATGTGGAAAGTTGATGAATCGTCGGTCGTATTTCCTGTACGGATATGGTCTTGGCGTCAGTCGGGGACCGAGACTCCCGGGTCATTTGTTAAAAAGGTGCCTTGTATCGTGGAAAACTGGGCTCAAGTCTCAGTTTAAAGTACTGCCGTCTTTTGCATAACGTGTTTTTAGTGTCCCAGGGTTATCCATGGCCCCGATGACGATGGTATCGGTGGCGGGGTTGTAACGCAAACACTTTTTGGGATGTTTAAAAAAGTTTTGGTTTAATTTTTGGAAATGTACCAGTTTTCCTTCCCTAAATCACTGCAGAAATTTCGAACGTTGGGAATTTGGAGGTTCCGCCTCACGAGTTTTGTTTACAATTTGTGTCGCATTACTGTCACGTTCCGGCCATTGTTCGGAAAGTCAAGTCTCAGTCTATTTTTTATGCTCGTCAGCCATTTGCACCCACAGACTAAAAATAAATAATTATTTAAAGTTAAAGTTTTCACGGAATAAAACTTCCAAGTTCAGTAAAATGGAGAAACGGGCCACTTTTCTGACACTGATGCTCTCACGGTGACATATCTCCAGATGTTCCGTCTTCAGTTTTATATTTTATGTACGATATATTCTGATGAGATCTATAGAAGCGGTACAACTTCATTTGAAGATCTGGTAAACAAACTGTATTTTTTCATCAGTTTATGGAAATCGGACAAAAAAAGACGAAATTGAATCAGGGAGTTCAAAAGAAGCGAGGGAGATGCGCCACTATGCTCAGTCTAACAAATGGTTTGCGGGTTATCCCCGGGATATATGGCCGCCGCATAGCCTGGGCCGTTGCAGCGTCCTAAAAACCCAAAACACCGACACACATGACACACCCCCTTACCCAAAGCACAGACACACATGACACACCCCCAAACCCAAAACACAGACACACATGACACACACCCCATACCCAGGATATCGGCGTCCTTTGCAGCTGCTGTTGTGACGTGCTTATGGAATGTTAGGCTTGTCTACGGTCCACCAAGATTACCGAGTTATTTTCATATTCACTGTTTGTAAGCGGTCTCATAAATCGGGTGAAGCTGTGGTGGGAATTCCTTGAACTAACGGCATGCAGAACATTGTATTTACTGCAAAATCAATCTTTATCGTTGGCTGCCATAGCTGACTGATTGCGCTGTGATTTTATCTGATCTGATCTAATTTTGTATCGTGACTGATCGCATTGCGACGTGATTGGCAGGCCAACAAGCCAAACAAAGCACTGATGTTACAGCCTTTTCACTAAAAGCAGCATGGAAGCTACGGATTTCAATTGCAATGTACATTCTGGTCCAGGAAAATTTACTGGGCGAAAAGTACTGATCGATGAGAAAGGTTTCCCTACATGGTGCACAGCGAGGCCTTTAATAAGTTACGGCTTCCCGGTCGCGTTCACCCTACTCACGGCGACGTCTGTGGTCATTGACGTCATATAACCATTATGTCTGTGCTATTGTAACCTGAGCATATTTGTGTTGGCTGTCCGCGCTGGAGAATGCATACATTGCTGTGTGGCGGGAGACGATTGCCGTATCTTCCATGCAGCGACTGTTTGCCACGTGTCTCAACTCTCACCCGTCACCATCCCCGTCCGCGACTGCCGACAGACGCCGGAGGAACACGAGTCGGAGACGGGCATCAAGTCCAAGGAGGCGCGCAAGTACATCTTCAACTGCGTGGACGACATGGCGCAGGTGAACGTGCCGCAGGACTTGGAGAGCGGCGAGCTGCTGGCAGAGAAGACCGATCGGCGCGAGTTCATCGATCTCATCAAACGCATGCTCACCATGGATCAGGTGAGGTGACGTGTAGAGGTTGCCGTGGGCAGGCCGTCGGCACCATGGCCCTGGCCCCGGCCTCAGTGCCTCGGTAAACTGGGTTGTGCTGGGCGCAAATTGACCTGAGCAGTCGGCGCGCCCTTAAATCACAATAAACAAACAAACTGGGTTGTGCATACTCACGTGAAGAACATCGGGTATTGATCATATCTGATGTCACAAGTATAAATATAGCAAATTACAAATCCACATAACAAAAGCGGGTAGTACAAAGACGCTCGCGTTGCTGGTGTTTGTCAGTGGCGTTGCTGGTGTTTGTCAGTGGCGTTGCTGGTGTTTGTCAGTGGCGTTGCTGGTGTTTGTCAGTCGCGTTGCTGGTGTTTGTCAGTGGCATCGCTGGTGTTTGTCAGTCAGGCGTTGCTGGTGTTTGTCAGTCAGGCGTTGCTGGTGTTTGTCAGTGGCGTTGCTGGTGTTTGTCAGTCGCGTTGCTGGTGTTTGTCAGTGGCATCGCTGGTGTTTGTCAGTCAGGCGTTGCTGGTGTTTGTCAGTGGCGTTGCTGGTGTTTGTCAGTGCTGGTGTTTGTCAGTGGCATCGCTGGTGTTTGTTAGTCAGGCGTTGCTGGTGTTTGTCAGTCAGGCGTTGCTGGTGTTTGTCAGTGGCATCGCTGGTGTTTGTCAGTCAGGCGTTGCTGGTGTTTGTCAGTCAGGCGTTGCTGGTGTTTGTCAGTCGCGTTGCTGGTGTTTGTCAGTGGCATCGCTGGTGTTTGTCAGTCAGGCGTTGCTGGTGTTTGTCTGTCAGGCGTTGCTGGTGTTTGTCAGTCAGGCGTTGCTGGTGTTTGTCAGTCGCGTTGCTGGTGTTTGTCAGTGGCATCGCTGGTGTTTGTCAGTCAGGCGTTGCTGGTGTTTGTCAGTCAGGCGTCGCTGCTGTGTATGCGACGAGCTGGAGCCGGCCGTCTGTGATCTTGGGTGGTCCACCGCCGGTCTCCAGTGCACTGACTGGTCACCGGTCTCTCGTGTCGCTGACGGTCCGTCTGTGTGCCGCCCTCAGGAGCGTCGGGTGATGCCGGCCGAGGCGCTGAACCATGCGTTCGTGACGCTGTCGCACCTGGTGGACTACTCTCACTGTGCCAACGTGAAGGCGTCGGTGCAGATGATGGAGGTGTGCCGCCGCCACGTGTTCACGCCGGCCCCCGCCCCCGCAGTCGCGCCCGCCCCCGCCCCCGCCCCAGCCGCGCCCGCCCAGCTCGTCAACCTGCTGCCCACCAGCGTCGGCAACGTGGCCATCACGTTCAACAACCAGCTGCCGAACCAGGTGACCAGCGCGCGCACTCAGACGGGAACTCGCCAACAATGGCTCAGGCATACACATTCGGAGTTCAAACTGATTTTAGTGATGCAAATGTGTGTAAGAAATTATTGATAACTTCTGGAGTTGTGTAGTCTCAGGTTCACATAAAGTTTAAAAGTTCTCATGCATCACAGGAATGTTAACTTATGCACAGGCGATGTGGAGGTCCCTCTGGCCACGTGGTTTTAAAGTCGACATGACATGACGACAAGACAGCTCTCCTGACGTGACATGGCAGCTCTCCTGCTTGCAAATTGTCCCGTCTGTATCCCGACTGTATCCCTGTGACTGACGACGCCTCGCCTGGTCTGCCCCGTCTGTATCCCTGTAACTGACGACGCCTCGCCTGGTCTGCCCCGTCTGTATCCCGTCTGTATCCCTGTGACTGACGACGCCTCGCCTGGTCTGCCCCGTCTGTATCCCGTCTGTATCCCTGTGACTGACGACGCCTCGCCTGGTCTGCCCCGTCTGTATCCCTGTGACTGACGACGCCTCGCCTGGTCTGCCCCGTCTGTATCCCGTCTGTATCCCTGTGACTGACGACGCCTCGCCTGGTCTGCCCCGTCTGTATCCCTGTGACTGACGACGCCTCGCCTGGTCTGCCCCGTCTGTATCCCTGTGACTGACGACGCCTCGCCTGGTCTGCCCCGTCTGTATCCCTGTGACTGACGACGCCTCGCCTGGTCTGCCCCGTCTGTATCCCGTCTGTATCCCTGTGACTGACGACGCCTCGCCTGGTCTGCCCCGTCTGTATCCCTGTAACTGACGACGCCTCGCCTGGTCTGCCCCGTCTGTCTTCCTGTGACTGACGACGCCTCGCCTGGTCTGCCCCGTCTGTATCCCTGTGACTGACGACGCCTCGCCTGGTCTGCCCCGTCTGTATCCCTGTGACTGACGACGCCTCGCCTGGTCTGCCCCGTCTGTATCCCTGTGACTGACGACGCCTCGCCTGGTCTGCCCCGTCTGTATCCCTGTGACTGACGACGCCTCGCCTGGTCTGCCCCGTCTGTCTTCCTGTGACTGACGACGCCTCGCCTGTTCTGCCCCGTCTGTATCCCTGTGACTGACGACGCCTCGCCTGGTCTGCCCCGTCTGTATCCCTGTGACTGACGACGCCTCGCCTGGTCTGCCCCGTCTGTATCCCTGTGACTGACGACGCCTCGCCTGGTCTGCCCCGTCTGTATCCCTGTGACTGACGACGCCTCGCCTGGTCTGCCCCGTCTGTATCCCTGTGACTGACGACGCCTCGCCTGGTCTGCCCCGTCTGTATCCCTGTGACTGACGACGCCTCGCCTGGTCTGCCCCGTCTGTATCCCGTCTGTATCCCTGTGACTGACGACGCCTCGCCTGGTCTGCCCCGTCTGTATCCCGTCTGTATCCCTGTGACTGACGACGCCTCGCCTGGTCTGCCCCGTCTGTATCCCGTCTGTATCCCTGTGACTGACGACGCCTCGCCTGGTCTGCCCCGTCTGTATCCCGTCTGTATCCCTGTGACTGACGACGCCTCGCCTGGTCTGCCCCGTCTGTATCCCTGTGACTGACGACGCCTCGCCTGGTCTGCCCCGTCTGTATCCCTGTGACTGACGACGCCTCGCCTGGTCTGCCCCGTCTGTATTCCGTCTGTATCCCTGTGACTGACGACGCCTCGCCTGGTCTGCCCCGTCTGTATCCCTGTTACTGACGACGCCTCGCCTGGTCTGCCCCGTCTGTCTTCCTGTGACTGACGACGCCTCGCCTGGTCTGCCCCGTCTGTATCCCGTCTGTATCCCTGTGACTGACTACGCCTCGTCTGGTCTGCCTGCAGTACCAGTTCTACCAGCCGCGCAGTCAGCGCCAGTACAGCACGTCCCGGGCGGCAGCGACGTACCAGCACCAGCTGGTGCCGTCGCTGCTGTGTCCGCCGCACCCGCAGACCTACCAGGTGAGGAGTGTGTGTGTGTGGTGTGCACACCCTGGCCGGCCCTACCCAGCCTGACGCCTGGCCGTCCGGCCGGCCGGCCGGCCCAGCTGCTGTCGGCTGCTGTAGACACGTCGTACCCTGCTGTAGTATATGTATATATACACCTGCAGTTGGTCGGCGCCCGCCCACCCGCCTGCCTTCAACGCCCTCTTCACTGCCGTCACTCGGTACTCTGCAGACGCGGATTGGGAATAACCAACGGCACGTGCTAATGAAGGGCTATGTAGCTAGGGCAGATGTCGAGTCGGGCCTGCAGAGCAATTGCAGGGAGTTGGCTTTCGTAGTTGCGGCCAACTATAGTCTGGGTTCCTTTCTCCACTTCTTCCTGCATCGTATCATGAGAGCTGCCATATGACAATAGTCCGTCGTCAGCGCCCAATAGCCCAGAACATTACATCATTATCGTCATGACCATTGTAATTCCTTTCATCCGTTTGGGGTGCCCTGCTCATTCCGTTCCAAACCATGTCCACCCCTCCCCGCATAGCAGCCTGTCGGTCCCTAGTGTGTCTTTCTCTGTGTGTGTGGTGTGTGTGGTGTGTGTCTCCGTCTCCCGACTGTAGCGCCGCCTCTGTAGCCTGACGCACCCTCGGGTGTTCTCTGTTTCTCTCTCTGTGCCGCCGTAGGTGCCCCAGCAGCAGTACGTTCCCGTCTCGATGGTAGAGCAGTCGGGCCGCCAGATGCTGTTCGCGGTGAGTACCGGACCTTACAACCCCAGATACATGTGCCCTCCCTAGTCGGTGTCTCCGTACTCTGTCCCAGAAGACGCGTGCATGGTAGATGTAGCGCTAGTCGGGCTTCTGGTCGTGCAATGCCCGGTGTGGTCCGGCACGTGGTCGGAACGGGCTCTCAGATGAGGGTGCCGAGCAGGTGTCGACTGAGTCGTGGACTCGGCTCGGCTTGTGGATTGGCTCATGGCGCATGTGTGATGCCAGTGAGCAGTTTATGGTCGGATCTTTTTTTAACCTCGAATGTGATTGTGACCGCTGCGGTCGGTCTGTCTGCTCAAAATAATTGTGCTGCATTTGTTCTTAATTGTGTTGGATGTCACGTTCTTTGTGTGCCAATTTGCACATGTCCCGCCACATACGGCAAAAAAACAGCGATGACTGATTTTAACTGGTTTCCTGACCTTTCCTGCGACCATAATTCGACGTTGGTCCCGTCTTCATGCTTTAGCGTCAGTGCTGACTCCGCCTCCATGCTTTGGCGATCAACCTGACCCGGCCTCCATCTAACGCTCTCCCTGCCCCTCGCTCGTCTCCCTCTGACCATCCCGCCCTCCCCTCCCTCTGCCCCTCTCCCCGCAGAACGGCAGCTCGTGGCCGACGGCCGGCAGCCGCCAGATGGCATTCGTGCCGTCCTGGCAGCAGCCCGCAGCGGCGGCAGCCCTCCAGCCGGCAGCCGCCGCCCTGCTGCCCGACACCGCCGACTGGAGGCTCTCCCAGCCGCGCCCGCTGCTCGTCGAGAGCACCTCCTTCCTGCAGGTACACGCCGCTCAAGAGTTGAGCGGTTAGGTTAGCTCAGTCGGTTAAAGCAGCGTACAGACACCGGGCTAAGGCGCGCCATCTCCCCCGCCGGTTGGCTGTCCGTTAGAGGGCCTACGTGGCTGGTAGCGTTCACTTGCCTAGGTGGGAGCAACTTGTTTCGGTATCATTTATATGTTGGTTAAGTGCGGCATAAATAACATGTCCAGGCTCTGGATGCTTTCGCGGTCATTTGATGACCGTAATGCTTTTCACTGGGAAAAAAATATGTGTATTTGTCGCATCCCCAGACCAATCATAAGAGCGGCCGGTGGCGGGACTGGTCCGTGGCTGTCTCATGGGTGCGGTTGCGGCGCTAAGCCCACACCATCACCTTGATCATGTATGCCTGAAGCCCGGCTCGGTGGCCGGTGTTGATTGGGGCTGTGCGGTGGTTGTTGTGGCCGCCTCGCGCTGACGGTCTGCCGGTGTCCGGCAGGACCAGTCTGGCTCCATGTACCCGGAGATGCTGCTGCAGGCGGCCGAGATGGTGCCGCGGCCGCGCGCCGCCCCCGCCCCCGCCCCGGCTCCGGCGCCAGCCCCGGCGCCGCCGCCCGCGCCCGCCCCGGCGCCCGCTCACGGCGGCGTCCAGTACAGCCAGCGGCCGAGCAAGCGGAGCGGGGCGCCGCGGCCGCCGGCCGGCGCGCCGCACGCGCTCTACGTGGAGAAGAAGGAGCCGGTGACGCACATCAGTCCCGTCAAGAAGAAGCCCAAGGAGGAGAGCAGCGGTGAGTCGGGGGCAGGGGATGTGGGTGAGTCGGTGGGCAGGGGGACGTGGGTGAGTCGGTGGGCAGGGGGACGTGGGTGAGTCGGTGGGAAGGGGATGTGGGTGAGTCGGTGGGAAGGGGATGTGGGTGAGTCGGTGGGAAGGGGATGTGGGTGAGTCGGTGGGAAGGGGATGTGGGTGAGTCGGTGGGAAGGGGATGTGGGTGAGTCGGTGGGAAGGGGATGTGGGTGAGTCGGTGGGAAGGGGATGTGGGTGAGTCGGTGGGAAGGGACGTGTAAGTCGGTGGGCAGGGACGTAGGTGAGTCGGTGGGAAAGAGATGTGGTTGGGTCCTTGGAAGGGATGCACTGCTTGACTGCAGGCTATGGTCTGCTGGGTAATTACACATGTGGGCTGACTGCTTTGACGCAGTCCAGCAATCTTAATGAATGTACGTCCTTTGAGCGTTGATACTGGAATGGTTTACATCACAACTCTAAATAAATGGTAAATATGTGAATAATATTTCGTTGGGGAATGTTGTCTTTGTTGAATGGATGTTTCCTGCTTGTGGGACCGCTCGTCATTTTACTCCTCCCTCCATGTCGCAGGCGACAACTGTCGGCGCGGTGGAGAGCCTAGCGGCAGCGGTGCGGCCGGCAGCAGCAGTAGCAGCAGCAGCAGCAGCAGCAGCAGCAGCAGCCGGCGGGCGGCGGCAGCGGCGGCAGCGGCGGCGCGGCGCGGCCAGCCGACCATCACCATCTGCGACACGCCGTCGCCGGCCGTGTCCGTGATCACCATCTCGGACAGTGACGACGAGGCGGCCGGCCGCACGCCAGCTGACAAACAGTGGGTACACCTGCGGAGTGGCGGACGGCAGGGGCACGCTGGGCTCGTGCTCTGAGTAGTGGGACGGGCTACCTGCTGCTTACGGACATACCCTCTCATCATGACACCGAAGTGGTATCGCTAGTACCGATTGCCAGCAATTAGTGAGACTTGCGGAGAGCAGGAGGTTTTGTCGGACGGTATTTTGCTTACAGCTTAAAGCCAATTGTCGTTTTCTCCTCTATGTTTGTTGCATGTTGTGCATTATCGGTGTTGTGGGCTGACTTGAGCCGAATACCACTGCGATGACCAATCAGTCGACGCGCAGTCCACAGACAGACAGACCGTGATGTCCACACCCACACAGTGATCTGTCGGCTCATCCGTCCGTCCGTCCGTCATGTCCACACCCACACAGTGATCTGTCGGCTCGTCCGTCCGTCCGTCCGTCGTGTCCACACCCACACAGTGATCTGTCGGCTCGTCCGTCCGTCCGTCCGTCCGTCCGTCCGTCCGTCATGTCCACACCCACACAATGATCTGTCGGCTCGTCCGTCCGTCCGTCCGTCCGTCCGTCCGTCCGTCCGTCCGTCCGTCTGTCCGTCCGTCCGTCCGTCCGTCCGTCCGTCCGTCCGTCCGTCCGTCCGTCCGTCCGTCCGTCATGTCCACACCCACCCAGTGATCTGTCGGCTCGTCCGTCCGTCCGTCCGTCCGTCATGTCCACACCCACACAGTGATCTGTCGGCTCGTCCGTCCGTCCGTCCGTCGTGTCCACACCCACACAGTGATCTGTCGGCTCGTCCGTCCGTCCGTCCGTCATGTCCACACCCACACAGTGATCTGTCGGCTCGTCCGTCCGTCCGTCCGTCCGTCCGTCATGTCCACACCCACACAATGATCTGTCGGCTCGTCCGTCCGTCCGTCCGTCCGTCCGTCCGTCCGTCCGTCATGTCCACACCCACCCAGTGATCTGTCGGCTCGTCCGTCCGTCCGTCCGTCATGTCCACACCCACACAGTGATCTGTCGGCTCGTCCGTCCGTCCGTCAGTCCGTCCGTCGTGTCCACACCCACACGGTGATCTGTCGGCTCGTCCGTGAGTCCGCGAGTCATTCTGTCCGTCAGAGCCAGCCAGCCTGATTCGGTGTCGGTGAGTCCGTCAAGTCAGTCAGTGTACCCCGGGTTTGTGTTGCAGCAGGAGCAGCGGCCACTCGAGTGTTGCGATGCAGAGCAGTGCCTGTCCGTCGGTCACCGTCACCCCCAGCGAGGCCGCCCACCACCAGTACGTCCTTACTGATGGCCCGCACACACCCCACCCTACACAGTACACACCCCACACCTACACAGTACACACCCCACCCTACACAGTACACACTGACGTCGACATGCGTCCGTCACCGTCACCCCCAGCGAGGCCGCCCACCACCAGTACGTCCTTACTGATGGCCCGCACACACCCCACCCTACACAGTACACACCCACACCTACACAGTACACACTGACGTCGACATGCGTCGGTCACCGTCACCTCCAGCGAGGCCGCCCACCACCAGTACGTCCTTACTGATGGCCCGCACACACCCCACCCTACACAGTACACACCCCACACCTACACAGTACACACCCCACCCTACACAGTACACACTGACGTCGACATGCGTCGGTCACCGTCACCTCCAGCGAGGCCGCCCACCACCAGTACGTCCTTACTGATGGCCCGCACACACCCCACCCTACACAGTACACACCCCACACCTACACAGTACACACCCCACCCTACACAGTACACACTGACGTCGACATGCGTCGGTCACCGTCACCTCCAGCGAGGCCGCCCACCACCAGTACGTCCTTACTGATGGCCCGCACACACCCCACCCTACACAGTACACACCCCACACCTACACAGTACACACCCCACCCTACACAGTACACACCCCACACCTACACAGTACACACCCCACCCTACACAGTACACACCCCACCCTACACAGTACACACCCCACACCTACACAGTACACACCCCACCCTACACAGTACACACTGACGTCGACATGCGTCCGTCACCGTCACCCCCAGCGAGGCCGCCCACCACCAGTACGTCCTTACTGATGGCCCGCACACACCCCACCCTACACAGTACACACCCACACCTACACAGTACACACTGACGTCGACATGCGTCGGTCACCGTCACCTCCAGCGAGGCCGCCCACCACCAGTACGTCCTTACTGATGGCCCGCACACACCCCACCCTACACAGTACACACCCCACACCTACACAGTACACACCCCACCCTACACAGTACACACTGACGTCGACATGCGTCGTCACCGTCACCCCCAGCGAGGCCGCCCACCACCAGTACGTCCTTACTGATGGCCCGCACACACACCACCCTACACAGTACACACCCCACCCTACACAGTACACACCCCACACCTACACAGTACACACTGACGTCGACATGCGTCGTCACCGTCACCCCCAGCGAGGCCGCCCACCACCAGTACGTCCTTACTGATGGCCCGCACACACACCACCCTACACAGTACACACCCCACACCTACACAGTACACACTGACGTCGACACGCGTCGGTCACCGTCACCCCCAGCGAGGCCGCCCACCACCAGTACGTCCTTACTGATGGCCCGCACACACCCCACCCTACACAGTACACACCCCACACCTACACAGTACACACTGACGTCGACACGCGTCGGTCACCGTCACCCCCAGCGAGGCCGCCCACCACCAGTACGTCCTTACTGATGGCCCGCACACACCCCACCCTACACAGTACACACCCCACACCTACACAGTACACACTGACGTCGACATGCGTCGGTCACCGTCACCCCCAGCGAGGCCGCCCACCACCAGTACGTCCTTACTGATGGCCCGCACACACCCCACCCTACACAGTACACACCCCACACCTACACAGTACACACTGACGTCGACATGCGTCGGTCACCGCCACCCCCAGCGAGGCCGCCCACCACCAGTACGTCCTTACTGATGGCCCGCACACACCCCACCCTACACAGTACACACTGACGTCGACATGCGTCGTCACCGTCACCCCCAGCGAGGCCGCCCACCACCAGTACGTCCTTACTGATCACCCACCCCACACCTACACAGTGACGGCAACACACTGACGTCGACACTGACGTTTACACACTGACGTTGATAGTGACGTCGACACACTGACGTCGACACACTGACGTCGACACATTGACGTCAATACGTCGACTGAGAACGGCAGCACGCCTGAGGCCCTGCTTTTCGGCGATTAGTTTCAAACACATCCCCCTGGTATTGGTTAGATTATCGCAGTAGATGGTCCAGGCCTTGCCCTTATGTTTACTTATATAGTGTTTAAGAAGTGTTAATATAGAGGCACATTCAGGCTTCTACTGCGAAAGTTAACCAACATGAGATGATGAATTATCAAGTCGTCGCCGAAAAACAGGGCATCGTGTGTCCTGCCGTTTGCAGTAGTCTCCGAGCGAAGCTGCGGCAGTGCCGGTACTACTCCTGCTACAATCTAGTCCCCTCCCCGCGGCTGACGCAGTTCGCGCCTGAACTCGGCGAAATCAGCCAGTCACGTCTCTTTCTCTGTAGTCTGTGACTACCGACTATATGGGCGCCATATAACCTATGAGTTGCGGCGCCCTAAAGCCCAAATCATCATCATCATCATCATCATCATCATCATCATCATCATCATCATCATCATCATCATCATCATCATCATCATCATCATCATCATCATCATCATCATCATCATCATCATCATCATCATCATCATCATCATCATCATCATCATCATCATCATCATCATCATCATCATCATCATCATCATCATCATCGTGACTATCTCTGAAGCGAATCCCCAAGCTCCACCTCTACACTTTGTGGGCGCCATGTAACCCTGTAATTGCGGCGGTCTTCATCCCAGTCATCATCATCATCGTACTTCTACTTTGCCCCTTATTTGTATATTATATATTGTATTTTATAGATTTTGAGTGCCTTCTTGAGCTATCGCTTTTGGCAGTCCACTTATAATAGTCTGAGAGCCCACTGTACTGTCCGTCAGTCTGTACGTACCTATGTCTCTCAATGATTGCCGCTCCGTCCCACTGTGCCTGGCCTTACTCGTGCGTCTCCCCTCTGCGCAGCGCGGCGGCGGCGCTGGCGACCTCCCAGCAGCAGCAGCAGCAGCAGCAGCAACAGCAACATCAACACCATCAACATCAACACCAGCAACATCAACAGCAGCAGCAGCAGCAACAGCAACAGCAGCAGCAACTGCAGCAGCAGCAGCAGCAGCAGCAACAGCAGCAGCCGGGCGTGGTGCGCCATCAGCCGCGTGGCGCCGACCGCGCCCGCATCGTGGTCGTCCACGACAGCGACGAGGAGGCGCACCCAGTCGTGATCAAGACGGAACCCTCATCCAGGTGCGTGCGTGCGCGCGCGGTGCGCGATGTGCTATTTTCTCTGAATGGTAGCATCGCTGGGTGGTGTTGATGGTCATGTCGATACGGCTGACACGGGCCTGGATAAGACGTGTTACTAAGCTTGTGTGGACGGCCGGTGTCGGCAGGTTTTTGGATATCCATGTACGAACAAACGCAGGACGAAAGGAGGAATACTCAGTTATTGAATATGTCGGAACAATTATTTTGCGGTGAAACCCGTCTTTATAGACTCCTCTTGGGCGGGGTGATATTGGTGGTTCTGCCTGCAGTGTCTGCGTCTGATGGCCCCGCCACTGACCGGACTGTCTCCTTCCTGGCAGCGGGTACCAGCCGTCGGTGCCGGTATCGCAGAAGAAGCGTCTGCTGGCCAAGTCGCAGTCGGAATACCACCTGGCGGCGGCGGCGGCGGCCGAGGCCGACGAGCTGGAGCGCCGCTACTGGGACGGCCGGCGGCACAGTCTGTACGTGCCGACCGGCGAGGAGGCGGGCATGTTGGCCGCAGCACCGCCGCCGGTCGCCGCCGCCACCGCCGAGGACGTACGCTACGCGACGCATCGCGACGAGTACCGCATCGGCCGTGCGCCAACCGATCACCTACCGCCAGCGGCGCACTCGCAGGCGGGCGCGGCGGCGGCGGCGGCGGCGCGCTACGTGGTGGCGCCCGGGCCGACCGTCTCGTCTGTTCATCGCGACTACCTGGCGGCGGCGGCGGCGGCTGTCGGGCGCGACACGGTGCTGCTGGCGTCTCAGCCGGCCGGCCGACCGCACCACGGCGGCGGTCGCGACCTGCTGCAGGCCGACCCGGGAGCGGCGGCCGCGGCAGCTGCGGCGGCAGCATACCGCGCATCGGCGGCCGCGGCGGCGTCCTACAGGTCAGCTAGCGGCGGGTGGGAGGCACGGTGGTGGTGGGAAGAGTGGGAACTGAATATGGTCTGGCGGAGTGGATGACAATGGTCTCTGTTGGGGCCGGTTGTTCGGATATTGGCGGGTTAGAAGAACTGGGATTGCCTCGTTACTGATAATGATTGAGAAAACCTCCGGGGTCTGGGAACATTAGTTTGTACACTGATTCGTAGACATTCGTAGAAGCTGCCCATTGTGAGAACGGCCTATATTCTGAGCTAATTCACGGTATGTGGATTCCGGTATGTCGATATACAAGCCCTTGTACATGGCTGGTATTCACGCTAAGCGCCGAAAGCGCATATCGTTTCGTCGGTTTACCCTGCCAGTTCAGTCTGCTGCCCGGACTATAAACTGAAGTTCGTTCTTTCCGTTCATAGTACTTAACTGACGGAGCTGACCGCCTTCCCGGTCTGCTATCAGCTGACTTCTGAGAGTTGGTGTGTACCTGTTGTCTGACGCTGGTCGTGGCCGCTCTCGGCAGGAACTACGCGGCGGCGCAGATGTCGCCCGGCCCGTGGGTGTCGCAGCCGCCGCCGCTGGCGCCGCTCAGCCCGCGGCTGGCGCCGGAGCTGTTCCGCGAGTTCCGCCGGCCGGCGGCGGTGTACGCTGTGGCGACCGCACAGCCGTCTGCGGCGGCGGCGGCGGCCGCAGCAGGGCAGTACCTGGCCGCTGCCGCAGCCGGACGCTCTGTGGCGCAGATCCAGGCAGGGTGAGTCGACAGACGGACTTGGGAGACTGAGACCGGGACTATGGTGGACAGGGTGAGGCTTTTCGGGTCCGGGACTGTCGGAAACCAGTGCACCGTCAGTTTCCATTAAGGCCTGTGTTGTGCCTGCCTTGCTGTTTGGGGTAATGATGCTCTATAGCAAATATATTATCAGACTCGTCATACTTTGTGAAAACTTGGTCGGCCTTATCCCAGTGTCACATGTTGCATATACAATATGTGCTACCGCTGTCACGTCCGTACCAGTCCCATACAACTTTGCGAAATATGCCAGTTTGCCTGACCGTCGCCTGTGTGTCTGTCTGTGTGTGTGTGTGTGTGTGTGTGTGTGTGTGTGTGTGTGTGTGTGTGTGTGTGTGTGTGTGTGTGTGTGTGTGTGTGTGTGTGTGTGTGTGTGTGTGTGTGTGTGTGTGTGTGTGTGTGTGTGTGTGTGTGTGTGTGTGTGTGTGTGTGTGTGTGTGTGTGTGTGTGTGTGTGTGTGTGTGTGTGTGTGTGTGTGTGTGTGTGTGTGTGTGTGTGTGTGTGTGTGTGTGTGTGTGTGTGTGTGTGTGTGTGTGTGTGTGTGTGTGTGTGTGTGTGTGTGTGTGTGTGTGTGTGTGTGTGTGTGTGTGTGTGTGTGTGTGTGTGTGTGTGTGTGTGTGTGTGTGTGTGTGTGTGTGTGTGTGTGTGTGTGTGTGTGTGTGTGTGTGTGTGTGTGTGTGTGTGTGTGTGTGTGTGTGTGTGTGTGTGTGTGTGTGTGTGTGTGTGTGTGTGTGTGTGTGTGTGTGTGTGTGTGTGTGTGTGTGTGTGTGTGTGTGTGTGTGTGTGTGTGTGTGTGTGTGTGTGTGTGTGTGTGTGTGTGTGTGTGTGTGTGTGTGTGTGTGTGTGTGTGTGTGTGTGTGTGTGTGTGTGTGTGTGTGTGTGTGTGTGTGTGTGTGTGTGTGTGTGTGTGTGTGTGTGTGTGTGTGTGTGTGTGTGTGTGTGTGTGTGTGTGTGTGTGTGTGTGTGTGTGTGTGTGTGTGTGTGTGTGTGTGTGTGTGTGTGTGTGTGTGTGTGTGTGTGTGTGTGTGTGTGTGTGTGTGTGTGTGTGTGTGTGTGTGTGTGTGTGTGTGTGTGTGTGTGTGTGTGTGTGTGTGTGTGTGTGTGTGTGTGTGTGTGTGTGTGTGTGTGTGTGTGTGTGTGTGTGTGTGTGTGTGTGTGTGTGTGTGTGTGTGTGTGTGTGTGTGTGTGTGTGTGTGTGTGTGTGTGTGTGTGTGTGTGTGTGTGTGTGTGTGTGTGTGTGTGTGTGTGTGTGTGTGTGTGTGTGTGTGTGTGTGTGTGTGTGTGTGTGTGTGTGTGTGTGTGTGTGTGTGTGTGTGTGTGTGTGTGTGTGTGTGTGTGTGTGTGTGTGTGTGTGTGTGTGTGTGTGTGTGTGTGTGTGTGTGTGTGTGTGTGTGTGTGTGTGTGTGTGTGTGTGTGTGTGTGTGTGTGTGTGTGTGTGTGTGTGTGTGTGTGTGTGTGTGTGTGTGTGTGTGTGTGTGTGTGTGTGTGTGTGTGTGTGTGTGTGTGTGTGTGTGTGTGTGTGTGTGTGTGTGTGTGTGTGTGTGTGTGTGTGTGTGTGTGTGTGTGTGTGTGTGTGTGTGTGTGTGTGTGTGTGTGTGTGTGTGTGTGTGTGTGTTTGCAGCCTGCTGCCGCCGCCGGCGCACCACAGCTCGGCGCGCCCAGTGCTGAGTCAGCTGACGGCGCACCCGTCCGGCCACCCGCTGCCGGCGCACATGCCCAGTGTGTTCGGCGGCCACCCGCAGGTGGCCGGCACCTTCAACTACGCGGCGCTCAGTCCCAGCAAGTCTCAGTACCAGCCGCTCTGGCTGGCCGAGTAGCCGCCGCCGAGCCGCCCGCCTCAGACACCGTGCTCTCTCTCTCGCTCGCTCGCTTGGGTTGGTTGGTTTTTATGTTGGTTGGTTTTAGCGACGCGGCCGCCGCGCGCGGAGCGCGGTCTCGGCGTTTGAGTGATGACATTTAGGCTGGCTTTATGTTAGCGTTCGTTCTTAGTCGGTTTCGATGTTGGGTGTGCGCTGTGTTTATCCTGTAGGCATGGGAGGCCCCGGTCGCCGAGTAGTCTCTGTAACGAGTGGTGCCTTCGCCCTACCAAAAGTCTGGTGCTGTAGTCTAGGTGATCTAGTAGCTTTAACTCGCAATGCTTTCCCATTGCCGCTGGCGTTTCAGAGGTGTGGCATTTTAGATTGGTTGTGGTGTTCGGCGTTCGTTTTTCTCGTTGTTCGACATGATTCTCGGATTGGGCGTTGGGCGCTGCTGCATGTGCCACCGTCGCAGGGCCTGGCTTCTTCCCTTTGTACGTGGCCGTGCTTGCCGCGCCCGTGTGTGTGGTGTATTTTTTAATTGATCAATTCCGGGTTGCGGCTACATACCCGCTGTATGTATAGCTATGACTGGCGGGCCGCGTGTGTGGCCGACTGGACCGTGCTCCTCTCTCCAGCCTCCCGCCCCGCCTCGCTCCTGCCCCTCTCCCCTGGGCCGGCCGCCGGACCAGCGGCGCCACCGCCGCCGGGTCGCGTCGGACACGCATGCCCTGTGGCCGCGTGCGGCGCCGGCGGCCGGCGGGCGCCGCTGTGACGGCCGGCCGCGCCCGTATTTTACCCCTCCTGCGGACCACATTTTACACGCCCCGGCTCGCTCCGTTCCGTGTCCGCGGCGGTCGTGTACGCTGACTGGCACTGCGCTGATGCCGACTGGGCGAGGCGGGCCAGCAAAGACAGACTAGGATAGCGCGGCCAGCGCGCCGCACGCTTCAGGGACTGTTCAGTGTGTGGCGGCTGCCGGGCCGGGCGGCGGCCGCGCCTCGCGAGGCGACCGGAGCGCGCCGTCCCCCACCTGTCTCCATTCCACAGCGTCTCCCCCGCGTCTCCGACACGGCCTCGATAATCAAACGCGACCGAGCGGCCGCCGCCCGCCCGCCCCGTCGTTCGGCTACTATCCTTGTGATCACACGTGCACTTTCACTACGCTAGCTAGAGAGGTTTTGCATAATAGTCTATTTTTCATATGTGTGATCCGGGGTTGGTCTGCGGGCGCCGGCGCCGCGGCCGGCGGCGGTGGCTCGCCGCCCGGCTGTCCGGCCGCCCGGCGCCCGGCTCGATGGGGCTTTAGTAGGGGGCGCGCGCGCCGCCCGGCCGACGCCCGTAGTCACTGTAGCGACGCGGACTGCTCGGAGCGCCGCCGTCCAGTTCTTCAATGTGATTTTTGCATTACGTACAAACGTAGCCGTTTCACCTTTGTATTAATACCTAGCGGTGTGTGATATATATATTCTGATTAACCGGCGCTCGCCGCTGGCTGCGGCGCGCGTGGGCGCGGCGGCCCGGTAGTCGGTGTGAGTGAGTGTTTCTCCGCTATTCTGTGGTAGGGGCGCGGCTGGCGGGTTGCCGCCGCGCCGCGTAGCTCTCGGTGTCGCGGTGCTGGGCGCTGATCTGGTGTGCGGCCTCACCTCCACCTTGTGATACTCTCCGCCGGGCCGGGCCGGGCCGGCCGGCCGCCGCCGCCGCCACCCGGGCACCGCGTTGACGTAACCGGCAGGTAATAAAATTGCAGTGGCAGAACTACACAGCACGTGTTTATTTGCACGATTCGGACGGTGAGACAAGTCGCGAGGAGTTCGGAGTAGATGAACTGTCACAAGATAGATGTGTTACTAATTATAAATACGGAACACTTCACGGTCAGTAGCGAGAGGTTCATTCAGGATGGTCGCGACCAGAGCAGGAAGAAACATCAAAGCAGCGACGAGTACCCAGACGAATCTAGCACACGAACTCTTGGAGTGTTTAGTCGTATCCTCTGAGGGGTCAGATCCTAAGACCGATTACACATATCACGCGTTTATCAGTCTCCATGGCGACCAACGGATCAGCATATTGAAATCATACATTTACAAAACTGCCTCGTGTGCGTCACCCAAGTCAACCGACAACTCGCTGGTCAAACCGTGAACAGCTCTGGATGGATATCCTCCCACATATGCACGACACACACAACATACACTTGGCTGGAGCAAGACGACGGCTCCGCGCGTCACGAGTGCACATTTTGACAAGTATCACTATAAACACACGGCGCAATATACACATGGGTACACACTATACACAGCCTGACCGGAGCGCGCGGTCCGCCGGCCTCCACACCCCCTGCCATCGCCGGCGGCGGCATGGAACAACCCAGCTCCGTGACGTCACCGCCGACCCCCACCACGGAATGTACCTCCAACGCCGCCACTGCGTCATCCCGCGATGTGCGGGCGCCACCTCCCGCGCGCACCGCACACCGCTTCACTGGCATCGCCCATCCGCCCGGCACACAGCGACCACACGTCACTGCCTGCCTACTCCAGCGCCGGCAGCTGGCAGGTGAAGTCTGCCCCTGAGAGAGGTGCCAGACTGCCGTCAGAGTCGGACGACTCGGCCTCCTCACCCTCCTGCTCAGACTCTATCAGTAATGGCCGACATCCAGACGCGAAAAACTCACTCAACTTATTCTTCTGTTCAGGTTGTGAGGGCTGTGGCAGACGCTCAGGCTGATCCGAACCACGCAAACGATTTATTTCTCCCACTTGCTGCTCCATCTCGGTTGGCCCATCATTCTGCCCATCATTCTGCCCATCATTCTGCCCACCATTCTGTTCACCATTTTGTTCACCATTCTGCCCACCATTCTGTTCACCATTCTTCTCACCATTCTGCTCACCATTCTGTTCACCATTTTGTTCACCATTCTGTTCACCATTCTGTTCACCATTCTGTTCACCATTCTGTTCACCATTCTGCTCACCCTTCTGTTCACCATTCTGCCCACCATTCTGTTCACCATTCTGTTCACCATTCTGCTCACCATTCTGTTCACGATTCTGCTCACCAGTATGTTCACCATTCTGTTCACCCTTCTGCTCACCATTCTGTTCACCCTTCTGCTCACCATTCTGCTCACCATTCTGTCCATCATTCTGTTCACCATTCTGTTCAAGCTGTGACGGCAATGACGGAGTTTCCGACTCGAAAAACTCACGCAACTCATTCTTCTGCTTAGATTGCGAGGCCTGTGCCGCATTGTCTGGCTGGTCTGACTCATGCACACAATTTACCTCGCTCAGTTGCTGCACCAACTCGTCCAATTCATCTGCCTCACCGCTATGCTCAAGCTGCGACGGCAATGACAAACTTTCGGACTCGAACAACTCGCACAAATCATTCTTCTGCACAGGTTGTGACGGCAGTGACAAGCTGTTGGGCTGCTCTGACTCGTGCTGCAAACGATTTATTTCTCCCACTTGCTGCTCCATCTCGGTTGGCTCACCATTCTGCCCATCATTCTGTTCACCATTCTGTTCACCATTCTGCTCACCATTCTGTTCAAGCTGTGACGGCAATGACGGAGTTTCTGACTCGAAAATATCACACAACTCATTCTTCTGCTTAGATTGTGACGGCAATGACAAACTTCCAGGCTGGTTTGACTCATGCACACGATTTTCCTCGCCCAGTAGATGATCCAATTCAGCCAACTCAGCTGGGTCACCGTGCTGCTCAAGCTGTGGTGTCTGGAATGAAAAGCTTTCAGACTCGAAAAACTCACGCAACTCATTCTTCTGCTTAGATTGTGAGGCCTGTGCCGCATTGTCTGGCTGGTCTGACTCATGCACATAATTTACCTCGCTCAGTTGCTGCATCAACTCGTCCAACTCATCTTCCTCACCACTCTGCTCGGGCTGCGACGGCAATGCAAAACTTTCTGATTCGAAAAATGCGCACAAATCATTCTTCTGCGCAGGTTGTGACGGCAGTGACAAGCTGTTGGGCTGCTCTGACTCATGCTGCGAACGATTTATTTCTCCCACTTGCTGCTCCATCTCGGTTGGACCATCATTTTGTGCACCATTCTGTTCAAGCTGTGACGGCATTGGCGGACTTTCCGACTCGAAAAACTCGCACAACTCACTCTCCTGCTCAGCTTGTGACGGCAGTGGCACGCTGTCGGGTTGATCCGACTCATCCACTCGACTCTCCTTACTCAGCCGACGCTCTGACTCAGCTGGCGGCTCACCACTCTGTTCAGGCTGCGACGGCAATGAACAACTTCCTGACTCGAAAAACTCACACAACTCACTCATCTGTTCAGATTGTGACGGCAATGACAAACTGCCAGTCTGATCCAACTCATGGATACAATTTACTTCGCCCAGTTGCTGCTCCAACTCGGCTAACTCAGCCAGCCCACTGTCCAGCTCAGCTACTGGCTGCATGGTCATTCTGTCGAACTCTTCAGTCCAGTTACGCTCCAGCCGAGGTGGCTCGCTCGCTGGCTCCACGGGTGACGGAGAGGACGGACCGTCACGGTCAGTCAGCTTCCTCTTACGCGCAGTCCGTGACGGCATGCACCGGCTGTCCGACTGAGCAAACTCACACAAACGCTCCAACTCATCCAGCTCACGTTCTGGCCGAGACGACTCAGTCAGCTTTGTTAATACAGCAGACGCATCCTGCTCTGTCTCTGGTACCTCCGACATTGTGCCCAAATTAGCCAGCGCACGCTCTAACTCAGCAAGCTCATCCTGCCCAGTCTCTGGTACCTCTGACATTGTGCCAAAATTAGCCAGCGCATGTTCTAACTCAGCCAGCGCATCCTGGCCAGTCTCTGGTACCTCTGACATTGTGTCAAAATCAGCCAGTTCACGCTCTAACTCAGCCAGCGCATCCTGCTCAGTCTCTGGTATCACTGACATTGTGCCAAAATTAGCCAGCGCATGTTCTAACTCAGCGAGCGCATCCTGGCCAGTCTCTGATACCTCTGACATTGTGCCAAAATTAGCCAGCGCATGTTCTAACTCAGCGAGCGCATCCTGGCCAGTCTCTGGTACCTCTGGCATTGTGCCAAAATTAGCCAGCGCATGCTCTAACTCAGCCAGCGCATCCTGGCCAGTCTCTGATACCTCTGACATTGTGTCAAAATCAGCCAGTTCACGCTCTAGCCCAGGTAGCTTTTTGTTCTCTGGCCCAGCCGCCACATTCTGTTCAGTCTCTGGTATCACGGACATTCTGTCAAACCCATTCAGCGCACGATCTGACCCAGTCGGCGAGTCCTGTTCAATCCCTGGCAGCTCGTACATTCCACCAGAATAATTCAGTTCACGTTCTAACTCAGCCAGCTCATTGTTCTGCTCAATCACTGCTATCACCGAGATTCCGCCAAAATCAGCCAGTTCACGTTCTACCCCAGCCGGTTCATTCTGTTCTGTCTCTGGCATCACCGACATTCCGCCAAAATCAGCCAGTGGACGCTGTAACCTAGGTAGGCCATTCTTCTTCCCCGTCTCTGGCATCATACGGTTTCTGCCCAACCCGGCCCGCTCCCGCTCCACCTGAGCTACCCGACATCTGTCCTGATCTGTCTGAGACGCCGCGGGGAGGCTGCCCGACACACCCAGCTCGCAGCCAAGCCCCGGATCTGTCCGTTCTCCCTCCGCACGCATCACCACATCCAGCTCCGCCAGCTGACTTCCCTGCTCGGTTTGTAACAGTCCTAGCCCACTGTCCGGGGACGCACTTTCATCCACATCGCCCAACCTCACTGTCGCCTCCGTGCTGTCTGACGTACGGGTCGTGCTGTCTGACGTACGGGTCGTGCTGTCTGACGTACGGGTCGTGCTGTCTGACGTACGGGCCGTGCTGTCTGACATACGGGCCGTGCTTCTTGACATACGGGTCGTGTTTCTTGACGTACGGGCCATGCCTCTTGGCGTATGGGCCGTTCCTCGTAACGCACGGGTTGTACTATTTGACGCACGGGTCGTGCTGTCTGACGGAACTACTGTCATATCGGTGCTGTTTGACGTACTGGCCGTGCTTCTGGACGAGCAGACTGTGCCTCTTGACGTACGGGCCGTGCCTCTTGGCGCACGAGCCGTGCCTCTTGGCGCACGAGCCGTGCCTCTTGGCGCACGAGCCGTGCCTCTTGGCGCACGAGCAGTGCCTCTTGGCGCACGAGCCGTGCCTCTTGGCGCACGAGCCGTGCCTCTTGGCGCACGAGCCGTGCCTCTTGGCGCACGAGCCGTGCCTCTTGGCGCACGAGCCGTGCCTCTTGGCGCACGAGCCGTGCCTCTTGGCGCACGAGCCGTGCTGTCTGACGTACGGGTCGTGCTGTCTGACGTACGAGCCGTGCTGTCTGCCGTACGGGCCGTGCTGTCTGCCGTACGGGCCGTGCATCTTAATGGACCGGACATCTTAATCGTGCTGTTTGACGCTTGGGCCAGGTTTTCTAACCGCACCACTGTGTCAGGTTTTCTAACCGCACCACTGTGTCATTCGGCTCAACAGCCAAGACCTTGCCGCCTGGCGCCAGCGCCACCGTCGTCACCCTGCAGTCTGACCGCACGAGTACCATCTCCGTGCCGTCCGACGCACGCACCGTATCTCCTAACCACAACGTTGGCATTTCCAGCTGCATCACTGGCGCGAACGCGGTGCCTGGCGGCGCCACAGCCAACACGCTGCCGTCTGGGCCCCGCGCCAGCGTGACGAACTTGTTGTTTGACCGCACCAGTATCAGCTCCTTGCCGCCTGGCGTACCGGTCATCCCGTTTGCCGACATCATGGTCACAAGCGTCCTGTCTGATATAAGCACACTTGTCGCCGCGCTGTCTGAGGAAAGCACCGTTCTTGCTGACGTACGGGCCTTGCCTTTTAGTGTACGTGCCTTGCCTTTTAGTGTACGGGCCTTGCCTTTTAGTGTACGTGCCTTGCCTTTTAGTGTACGTGCCTTGCCTTTTAGTGTACGGGCCTTGCCTTTTAGTGTACGGGCCTTGCCTTTTAGTGTACGTGCCTTGCCTTTTAGTGTGCGGGCCTTGCTATTTGACGTACGAGCCGTACTGTCTGACGTACGGGTCAATCTTCTTAACTTAAGGTCTTGACGCCGTGTATTATGTAAGGGTACATATGATACATATGGCACCACTGGTACACCTGCACTGTCTGGCAGCACCTCTAGCACCTCCTCCGTGCTCTCTGACGTACGGGCCGTACAGTCCGACGTAAGGGCCGCGATGTCTGGCATAAGGACCGTGATGTCCGACGTAGGGGCCGTGATGTCCGACGTAGGGGCCGCGATGTCCGACGTAAGGGCCGCGATGTCTGGCATAAGGACCGTGATGACCGGCGTAGGGGCCGTGACGTCCGATGTAGGGACCGTGATGTCCGATGTAGGGGCCGTGATGTCCGATGTAGGGGCCGTGATGTCCGATGTAGGGGCCGCGATGTCTGGCATAAGGACCGTGATGACCGGCGTAGGGGCCGTGATGTCCGACGTACGGACCGTAAAGTCCGACGTAAGGGCCGCGATATCTGGCATAAGGACCGTGATGACCGGCGTAGGGGCCGTGACGTCCGATGTAGGGACCGTGATGTCCGACGTAAGGGCCACGATGTCTGGCATAAGGACCGTGATGACCGGCGTAGGGGCCGTGATGTCCGACGTACGGGCCGTGATGTCCGACGTAAGGGCCGCGATGTCTGGCATAAGGACCGTGATGCCCGACGCACTGGTCGTGATGTCTGGCGTACGAATAGTGCTCTCTGACGTACGCAGGGGCTGTCTGGTCACCGCATCAGGCATCATTTGCGAGCGTACCCCCTGAATGAGCGCTTCCTTCGGCGGCACAATACGATTCCTCTGCAGTGGGCTGCCATGCGACAGCGACACTGGCAGTCGCGACGGGTGCGGCTCGGCAGGACCGGCGATGGTGGCGGTGTTGATGGTAACGGCGGAGGAGGCAGAGGCGACGGTGGTGGAGGCGACGATGGTGGAGGCGACGATGGCGGTGATGGCGGTAGCGGTGGCGATGGCATTGCTAGTAGTGGTAGTGGTAGTGACGGTGACGGTGACGGTGGCGGAAGCGGCGGCGGCTGGTTGCGGCGACTGATGAAGCCGATCCAGCAGCGTGCCGCCGCCACCGCCGCCGAGGTCGCCCGGCGTCCCGCTCTAGCCGAGGAAGTCGTGCATGCCAGAGTCGTCCATCTGTCCGGGCTGCGGCGGCATCTGGCCCGCCTGGCCGGGCATCATGGAGCCGATCGGGCCCTGCGTCCGCTGCATCATCTGCGGCCGGTAGTTCTGCCGGACACGAGGTCACATGAGGTCACACGGGGACACACGGGGTCACACGGGGTCACACGAGGTCACACGAGGTCACACGGGGTCACACGAGGTCACACGGGGTCACACGATGTCACACGGGGTCACACGGGGTCAGACGAGGTCACACGGGGTCACACGGGGTCACACGGGGTCACACGAGGTCACACGGGGTCACACGGGGTGACACGGGGTGACACGGGGTCAGACAAGTACACATGGGGTCACACGAGGTCACACGGGGTGACACGGGGTGACACGGGGTGACACGGGGTGACACGGGGTGACACGGGGTGACACGGGGTGACACGGGGTGACACGGGGTGATACGGGGTGACACGGGGTCAGACCGCAGCCGAGCGGTGTCTCTGAGCATACCGACACCATCAGACAGGGGCCGACGGGACGACGGGCCGACGGTGGCAGCTCGCTAACAGAAGACCGTAAAGACGCTGCATCTCACATACCTCGCGTTCTACAGTCAGAATCACGATACAGCACCGTTTCCAGAGAGGGTAAAATATAATTGTTAAGCACTAGGGAACGTTGAACCGATAACCCGTGAATTAGTCAACCAATTGAATTTTGCAGTGGCTACTTGGAAGCAGGTTATTGTCGACCCATGAATTGAGGTGCCCTGTAAGGCAGTTCACGTGCGTGGCTCATTTTTTGCTGAAGTGTCCGAGAACAGCGCGGAACAGACCGACAGAGGCTATCAAACCAAGACCCTAGAGACTTGTCAGACGGCAAGAAACATAATCGCGTTCAAAGGAAGCTCGGGATAAATCGATGGACATGCGGCAGTAAAACACTGAGAGTAGAGGCGCCAAACAGGGCTGATCCGGCAGTACCCAGTGGTGAGTACCCACCTGCTGCAGCAGGGTCCGTAGTCCCGGAGCCGAGTCGATCTGCTGCTGCGGCGGCCGGCCCTGACCCGGCACGGCTCCCTGCTGTGACACGATCCCGGCGGCCGCCGGCTGAGTGCCCCCCGGCTGCACCAGGCCTGCACCAGCTCCCTGCACCAGTCCAGCTGCCCCGCCCTGCACCAGACCTGCACCGGCACCACCGCCCTGCACCAGTCCTGCGCCCCCGCCTTGCACCAGCCCAGCGCCGCCGCCCTGAACTATCCCGGCGGCGCCGCCTTGGACCAGGCCAGCTGCGCCGCCCTGAACCATCTGCCCGCCTCCGCTGCCCGGCTGGAACTGAAATCAGGGGCGGATGGGGGGGGGGGGGGGGTCAGTCAGGCGGTATGGGATGCAGCAGGCAGCGGGCATTAACTAACGTTTGGCCATGCCATCAGACAAGTCTTAAGCGACAGCAGGAGTAACCACCATCGCATGTTTGTCCAGTCACTCAAACTCAGTGCACAATTGTACGACTTTGTTTGTGAGTAACGTCACTTCGAACTATTTTGAAGTCGGGTTCTCTCGTGGGCTCTCACTCGTTATATACAGTGACAAACTGTTTGGCGGTTTGACTAATTATTAGCAGTTATGTTAGGCAGTTTGGCAGTAGTAGTCAGAATAGCCGTTAGGCAGTTCTGACGCGCGCACACGACTTACCTCGCTCAGTTGCTGCATCAACTCTTCCAACTCATCTTCCTCACCATCAGGCTGCGACGGCAATGAAAAACTTTCTGACTCGAAAAATGCACACAACTCATTCTTCTGCGCAGGTTGTGACGGCAGTGACAAGCTGTTGGGCTGCTCTGACTCGTGCTGCAAACGATTTATTTCTCCCACTTGCTGCTCCATCTCGGTTGGCCCATCATTCTGTTCACCATTCTGCTCACCATTCTGTTCCCCATTCTGCTCACCATTCTGTTCAAGCTGTGACGGCAATGACTCGAAAAACTCACACAACGCATTCTTCTGCTCAGATTGTGACGGCAATGACAAACTGTCAGGCTGGTTTGACTCATGCACACGATTTTCCTCGCCCAGTAGATGATCCAATTCAGCCAACTCAGCTGGGTCACCGTGCTGCTCAAGCTGTGGTGTCGGGAATGAAAAGCTTTCCGACTCGAAAAACTCACACAACTCATTCTTCTGCTTAGATTGTGAGGCCTGTGCCGCATTGTCTGGCTGGTCTGACTCATGCACACAATTTACCTCGCTCAGTTGCTGCACCAACTCGTCCAACTCATCTGCCTCTCCACTCTGCTCAGGCTGCGACGGCAATGCAAAACTTTCTGACTCGAAAAACTCGCACAACTCATTCTTCTGCGCAGGTTGTGACGGCAGTGACAAGCTGTTGGGCTGCTCTGACTCGTGCTGCAAACGATATATTTCTCCCACTTGCTGCTCCATCTCAGTTGGTCCATCATTCTGTTCACCATTCTGCTCACCATTCTGTTCACCATTCTGCTCACCATTATGTTCACCATTATGTTCACCATTCTGTTCACCATTCTGCTCACCATTCTGCTCACCATTCTGCTCACCATTCTGCTCACCATTCTGCTCACCATTCTGCTCACCATTCTGCTCACCATTCTGTTCATCATTCCGCTCACCATTCTGTTCACCATTCTGTTCAAGCTGTGACGGCAATGACGGAGTTTCCGACTCGAAAAACTCACACAACTCATTCTTCTGCTTAGATTGGGACGCCTGTGCCGCATTGTCTGGCTGGTCTGACTCATGCACATAATTTACCTCGCTCAGTTGCTGCATCAACTCTTCCAACTCATCTTCCTCACCACTCTGTTCAGGCTGCGACGGCAATGAAAAACTTTCTGACTCGAAAAACTCGCACAACTCATTCTTCTGCGCAGGTTGTGACGGCAGTGACAAGCTGTTGGGCTGCTCTGACTCATGCTGCAAACTATTTATTTCTCCCACTTGCTGCTCCACCTCGGTTGGCCCATCATTCTGTTCACCATTATGTTCACCATTCTGCTCACCATTCTGCTCACCATTCTGCTCACCATTCTGCTCACCATTCTGTTCACCATTCTGTTCACCATTCTGCTCACTATTCTGTTCACCATTCTGTTCACCATTCTGTTCACCATTCTGTTCAATATTCTGTTCACCATTCTGCTCACTATTCTGCTCACCATTCTGTTCACCATTCTGCTCCCCATTCTGCTCACCATTCTGCTCACCATTCTGCTCACCATTCTGTTCACCATTCTGCTCACCATTCTGCTCACCATTCTGCTCACCATTCTGCTCACCATTCTGTTCAAGCTGTGACGGCAATGACGGAGTTTCTGACTCGAAAAACTCACGCAACTCATTCTTCTGCTTAGATTGGGACGCCTGTGCCGCATTGTCTGGCTGGTCTGACTCGTGCACACAATTTACCTCGCTCAGTTGCTGCTTCAACTCGTCCAACTCATCTTCCTCACCACTCTGCTCAGGCTGCGACGGCAATGAAAAACTTTCCGACTCGAAAAATGCACACAACTCATTCTTCTGCGCAGGTTGTGACGGCAGTGACAAGCTGTTGGGCTGCTCTGACTCGTGCTGCAAACGATATATTTCTCCCACTTGCTGCTCCATCTCGGTTGGCCCATCATTCTGTTCACCATTCTGCTCACCATTCTGCTCACCTTTCTGTTCACCATTCTGTTCACCATTCTGTTCACCATTCTGTTCACCATTCTGTTCACCATTCTGTTCACAATTCTGTTCACAATTCTGTTCATCATTCTGTTCACCATTCTGTTCACCATTCTGCTCACCATTCTGCTCACCATTCTGCCCATCATCCTGTCCATCATTCTGCTCACCATTCTGCTTACCATTCTGTTCACCATTCTGTTCACCATTCTGCTCACCATTCTGTTCACCATTCTGTTCATCATTCTGCTCATCATTCTGCTCACCATTCTGCTCTCCATTCTGCTCACCATTCTGTTCAAGCTGTGACGGCAATGACGGAGTTTCAGACTCGAAAAACTCGCACAACTCATTCTTCTGCTTAGATTGGGACGCCTGTGTCGCATTGTCTGGCTGGTCTGACTCATGCACACAATTTACCTCGCTCAGTTGCTGCATCAACTCTTCCAACACATCTTCCTCACCACTCTGTTCAGGCTGCGACGGCAATGAAAAACTTTCTGACTCGAAAAATGCACACAACTCATTCTTCTGCGCAGGTTGTGACGGCAGTGACAAGCTGTTGGGCTGCTCTGACACATGCTGCAAACGATTTATTTCTCCCACTTGCTGCTCCATCTCGGTTGGACCATCTTTCTGCTCACCATTCTGCTCACCATTCTGCTCACCATTCTGCTCACCATTCTGCTCAAGCTGTGATGTCAATGACGGACATTCCGTCTCGAAAAACTCGCACAACTCACTCATCCGCTCAGGTTGTGACGGCATACTCTCGGACTCAAAACATCACATTCTCACTCTTCCGTTCAGAATGTGACGACAATTGACGGCAATTGACCCGGAGAAACTCACGTAACTCACTCTTCTCCTCAGAATGACACGGCTGTAGCAAGTACCAGTAACGTGGGACCAGTACCAATGAGGACCAGAACCCGACACGGCGTGGCTCACCCGTCTGCACAGCCAGTTGAAGTGTTCAGTTCCCTCGGCGCTCACTGTTCACTCACTCACTGTTCACAGTTAACTCCAGTTCACTAGCTCACTTTGCTGTTCACTTCCCGCGACCCCACTTCCGTCACGCTCGCATTTTGACCCAGACTGCTCCCCGGCACAGGTGCGGCACGGCTGGAGCGCGGCATCAGACGATTGAGTGACCCGGGGTTCCTGTCGAGGCAGCGACGGCGCCAGGCACCGGGCCGGGGGGGGGGGGATTTCTGACCGACCGACGTGTCTCACTCGTTTGTCTTATGTCGTATTGGCTCGTTTCAGTCCGTGTCGTAAAACTCGCTCCCTGGGCCCGCTTCTGCATCCGCCCCTGCCGAGCGGCCCGTGGCGGCGGCGGCTGCGGTTCGTCCTGGCGCACGGGCGGCGCCAGGTGGCCGGGAACGCCGGGCGGTCATGGCCGGTATGGGTAGTGATCCAGCGGGACCACAGCAACTTGGAGGCGGCGTCAAGAGCGACATGGTCACCGAACAGCCCCGCATATCAGCAGAACTCCAAACGATCTGGATTATGTGCACGTGCAAGGTTCGTTTCAACGCTATCATTGTCCCGACAGGAGACTCACATCTCACCCCGTACTCCGACATCCCGCTGATCGCGATGATGATTTGTCATCCGCGCTGCTCCGGCATATTCGTCATGATGTCGTGTTCGTAGGTAATCTCTCGTTTTGTAGTAAACTGGGCTCACTTGCAACAGTAGTCTTCATCACCGAACCCCGGAAGACCGCGGTCACTTCCGGGTCTTTAACCCTATTCCCTGCGGGCGGCCAGACTTACGTTAACCTGCGGGGGGGGGGGGGGGCAGATTCTGCCCCCCTTCCAGAGATCTCGAGAACCGCTCGGTCGATTTCGATGGGGAAAACGCCATTTGATGCGTCACGACAAGATCTCTCTTTTTGGACCCCGACGTTTTTGTTTTGTTCAAAAATGGGGGGCCAGGGGGACAAAAATTACGAAAATTGTGGGTGCTTTTTGAAAGGTCATTGCGGCCATGTGGCTCGACCGATTTTCATGCCCCAAATGTTTTTGAGCTTCAAATGTACTGGTCTCTAATATATCAAAAGACAAAAAAACAAAATAACAAATCATAGGCGTATTTAGGGAATGTAAAATGGGGGGATTTTCTGGAAAAAATATGTGCTGTTCGTGATTGTTTGGGACGACATCAACGTCACATGTGGGCATTATATGCTGTAATTTGTTAAATTTGATATATTGCGCATAGGCGGATCCAGGAAAAGAACATGGGGGCACCATGTGCGTAACGCTTTTATCATCTTACTAATTTGAAGTTGGACCTAATTTGAGGGTGGGTATCGCCTCCCATTTTTTTTTGTATCCTGAGTGCGCCTCTGCCCCACAAATGTGTACAATACCAGTATCCATAATGCATATTGCAGTGAAATTGTTTCTGACGCATTGATTGCACTGCAAACCACGAAGAAAGTATGCCTCGGAAAACCGCATTCGTAACACCCTCCCCAAAACAGGAGCCTGGAGCCGCCTCTGCTGGACTGATTTTTTTTTATCTCTCAAAATTTCGTAACAACACGCGCCATTCAATTTGGGGAAAAGTTGCAAAGTTTCAGGACGCTAGGCCTAACGGTTTAGAAGCGGCAAGTGAAAACCCACCCGGGGGGGGGGGGGGGGGGGGAGAGAGAATCTGCCCCGCAGGGAATAGGGTTAAATCTCTCCTTGAGCGCCTTAGTAAGAACAGGTAAAACCATGGTGGGTAGCAGCCTGCCCACCTGCCATTAATCGCAGGGTATCACTCATCACTAGAAGCTGCTGCACTAAATGACCTTATCTCACAAGGTGAGCCTGCTGCTGCTGCCTTGCTGCGCAGGGTGCAAATAACATCCAATTTATCCGTATTTTGTATCTTATCTAATGGGACAACTTCTTCTACAAGTGTGACACAGTTTTTTGTTGTTGTTGTAAACACCATACCTCGAACAGCGACCGTTTGGGACTCCACTGCGCCTCGCACACGTGAGCAACTGCAGCCTGGCTTCAGCCATACCTGGCATCCACGTCCACGCAAACACTTGACAATCCTTCCAAACGATCGTAAGCTGAACCAGACATACTGTCCTCCTAAGGTTGATGAGTGGTCGAGCCGCCGAGCCGCCACCGGCCTTCACTGCTGGTCGGAGGGGAGAGGACCCGTGAAGCAATGCCTTCCTCACCTGACGACCAGGCGCTCCTGCCGGACGCAGGGGGATGGGAGAACGGGGACCACTTAACCGTGCCGTCCTTACCTGATGGTGGATGGCTGGAGCCTGCAGCTGCTGTTTGTACTCCATCTCCTTCTGCGCCATCCTGGCCAGCTGCTGCCTCAGCTGCTGCATCTGTATCAGGTTCTGGTGCCGCTCCGCGTGCCCCTGCGGCTGCTGCTGTGGCTGCTGCTGCAGCTGCGAGGCCAGCACGCCCTGCCCAGATCCCGGCCAGGGGTCAGTCTGAGTCACAGCTCCCGATACAGGAGAGGAGAGGTTCGGCCTCAACCTCGCTCTCTCCCAACTCCTAAGCCAGTAAGGCGAGGCTCTCAGCCTCAGGCTCGGCTCAGCGGCACGGAGCAGTCACCAAGTGCTGACTGCTCAGTGTACAATAAAGCCAAAGTGAACGGCCACACAATCAATGGTCTGTTCTTTAACAAATCCTGCCCCGAGACCAGCAAGTTCCCACTTCCAGTCCAGCAACAGCACAGCACGAAAGCCTATGACAGCAAACTCTGCTGTGTTTCACTAGAAGCATTCACGGGAGTTCCAGCACAGCATTCACGGGAGTTCCAGCACAAGAGTCGTGACTGACCTGCGACGCAATGTTGGCCGGAATCTGATGCCTCGGCTGCTGCTGTTGCTGAATGGGCTGCTGCGGTTGCGGCTGAAGCTGTGGCTGCTGTTGCTGCTGTTGCTGTTGTTGCTGTTGCTGCTGTTGTTGCTGTTGCTGTTGTTGTTGTTGTTGCTGCTGCTGCTGCTGCTGTTGGGTCATGTTGAGTTGCATTTGCGGCGTGCCGGCGCCCACAGTGAACTGAGTGGAGTGTCCCATCAGTGTGGGCCGCACGCCGGCCGGGCCGGCCGCCTGCGGAGCCCGGCCGCGAACCCCGCCTGTCGACATCGACAGCACACAGCACGTCCGACGTCACGCCGACATACACGGCACGGCGCAGACGCGGTCAGCTGATGCCAGACGTCACGCCGACAGACACGTCACAGCGCAGACGCGGTCAGCTGATGCCAGACGTCACGCCGACATACACGTCACAGCGCAGACGCGGTCAGCTGATGCCAGACGTCACGCCGACATACACGTCACAGGGCAGACGCGGTCAGCTGATGCCAGAGGCCAGCCGAGCAAACAGCGCACGACTGACCGGCGCGAACACAACACTGACCAGCTCGTCGACAACACAAGGCAGGGTGGGAACGCAGCAGGTTACCATTGCACACAGATGAATGAGCGACGTCACGCACCTGTCTCGCCCTGAGACAGCTGTCCGCCGCCCAGCGTCATAGGGTTGGTCTGCTGGATCAGAAGGCCGGGACGCGGGCCACCCTGCTGCTGAGCCGCCCCCGCCAGCTGCTGCTGCTGAGCCGCGCCCGCCAGCTGCTGCTGCTGCTGCTGAGCCGCCCCCGCTAGCTGCTGCTGTTGAGCCGCGCCCGCCAGCTGCTGCTGCTGCTGAGCCGCGCCCGCTAGCTGCCGTTGCTGCAGGGCAGAGGGTGGGGTCTTAGCTCAATGCTCCATCACTGGGTGACGGCTTTGCTTCTAATGCAGAACACAGGTTGTTACACTATACTGAGGCGTATCCAGACCAGTCACCGATGGCACACGGGATCCAATACAGCCGTCGACAGCCCCGCCGGTGTTGGCGCCTAATCGCACTGCGAGGAACTCAGTCCCACAATGAGTTTCATCGGCCCTTATGTCTTGATCGTGAAAACCTGCTTCTCACAAATTGAGCCAAGATGGTTTTTAGAACGAACGTTTGACGGGCCTCAACCCTAGAAACTCTGCCGTCAAAGGCCCTGAAGCATCCTGCCATCTGATTAGAGAATCTGCCTACCCTGAGCTGCGACTGCATGGTCAGGAACTGCTTCTGCTTCGCCATGACCTCCTTCAGCTTCTCGATGAAGCCGTTCTGGTCGTTGGGGATGAAACCGAAGTAGGTCTGCTTCTCGGGGGCGTACAGCAACATCATCACCTTGACGTCGGTGGGCGTCGTCGAACTGAAGTAGACACATCCCGTCTGCGACGGCGGGGGGAGGGGAGGGGGACGAGACCTTGGTCAGAGTGGCCGGACGGCCCGGGTAGTCATATGAAGTGGAACCAGCAGAAACCAAACAATTTATAGAGTCCGCCCAGAAATACAATAGCCAGCGGATACCCGGTGATACAATACACGGCCAGCGGATACAATACACAGCGGATGAGTGGGGGCATGTACATTAACTTGGCAGCCTCATGACATTGTTCGCATATACTATTTAAAGAAAGACTACAAACGTCATAGGATGGAGAAATTCATACATACCAGAACTTTTGGCTACAATAGCTGTGCCGGGTACAAATAACAGCACCTCACGAAGTTCCGAGTTGGACGGCAACCAGGACACATGGTTACACCAATAACACTTCACTAGCGGACCAGAAACAGCAGCCACCAATACACTTAGTAACTCACGCTGCCGTTGCTCATGACTTGGCTGAGCCGCTCGAGCGGCTCGCACGGCTGCAGGTTGAACTTGACGGAGCGGATGTTCTCGAAGTACACCTTGCCGATGGTGCTGATGACCGTGCGGTTGATGAGCTGCATCATCAGCTTGTTGGGCCAGTTGTCCGCCTTGCTGCAGGGAGGCAAGGCGGTGACAGTCAGTGGATTTAACACGTATGAAAAGGGTGGATAATAATAGGCGGTTAAGCTAAGAATAGTTGTACATCTGTCGGCAGGAAATACACAACGCCTCCTGAGAGATTGTGCAGAATATATGAATATTGGACAACACCGAACTTACCTATTCCATTTTTTTTTTAGAGAGAGAGGACCAAAGGTCAGGAAGGCCAGCTATGCGACACCAGTAACGTAGGCAAAAGTGTGAGTCTCCCAACAGAACACACATTTCCAAATGGCCCAACCCAGACTTCCAGTTCCTATCCCACGTCACTTCCTGCCCCCCCCCCCCCCCCACTTCCGGATCGTTCCTCACACTTCCGGCTCTCCGTTGGCGTTGGCGCTGCAGCTCAGCTGGCAGGGGATCGAGTGCACCTGCTTGTTAGCCTCTCCGAGCTTCTTCTCGGACCACTCGAGGGTCCCCTCCCAGATCTTCACCTGTCGTACGGGAGAGTAGGCAGAGGTCAGCCGGCCGCCACACTGCCATACCGTGGCACTGGCCAGACGGCGCCGGGGAGGGAGGGGGGGGGGGGGGGGGCAGAGATAGAACAGCTGCAGCGTACATGGCCGCGGACACAGCGGCGTGGTATCATCAGGTAGTAATTGTAGTTAACCTGGAGTTAGCTGTTATGGTATGTCTACTTTAGTTACGTAGTTATGGGTGTCTACTGCCTACACGAAATCAATTCAGATTAAATTTACTATTACTTTGCCTGTAAGAGCTTCTATTACGGCAACGAAAATTATTAAATTATTTTTAATGTTAACTGACATGTCGCATGTTCACACAACATACCGGATGAGCCTGCGTTCCCATATTCCTGGGCTGCTGCTGCTGCTGCTGCTGCTGTTGTGGCTGCTGCTGCGGCTGCTGCTGAAGCTGTGGCTGTTGCATGCTGGGTCCCGGCTGACCCACCATGCCCGGCTGCTGCGGTTTCTGCTGCTGGACGGCGAACCGCGGCATCTGGGGTCGCATCATGCCGCCAACCATGCCCGGCACTGTCGGCATGAACAGCCGACCCAGTGAGCAGCCTGAGTGTGTCTGTGTGACTCTTCAACTCAGCATGCCTAGCGCTGCTGGCGGACGGAGACATGGACTGCCGCAGGGGTCAGACGAGTCTGACTCTAATGGTGACCCTGACTCCGCAGTTGGACGGCACTGTCACCTCGATACAGCCTCATCGCTCGCCAGCTTACTGGTCTGCAAACACGGCCACACAAAATCACTGCAAACCTGCCTGGGCAGAAAGCTTAATCGCCGCAAGCATGTTATCGGATCGGTGTGCCACGCGCAGACATGTGTTCGCTTCAGTGCTTTCACATGGTCAAATGTCAGGTCATGGTCAGGTCAAAGGCCAAAATCGCCGTATTTGAGTTTATGGGCCATACTTTCCATCCAAAGCCTTCGATTACGACCATGATCACCCAAAGTGCTGCCAAAGGTATGATACACATCCCGCATGAGCTAAAATGAGATTATTGGCCAAGGTCAAGGTAAAGATCAGGTCACAAAAGGTCACTATGCTCAAAATATCTACGCAAGTTATGCAACACATGTTTTCGAGTTATTTTCCACGTAGAATTCGATAGTGATAGTCAGTTTACCACCTGACTTCCTTTACGTGAAGTCAATGTCAAGTTCAGGTCAAGTTCAGGTCAAGTTCAGGTCAAGTTCAGGTCAAGTTCAGGTCAAGTTCAGGTCAAGTTCAGGTCAATGAAGGTCAGCATTTTTAATTGATAAATCTACATAAAAAGGCATGTTCCTACATCAGTTTTGTCTCAGAAATACAGTGGTGCCATTTATTTGTCTATCTGGTCAATGAAATATAACAAAACGCAATTTGTAAATATGACGTCATGAGTTATCCATACTTTAGATGCCATAAGTCAGTCAAAAATGGTGATATCATTCTGAAATTTGGTATGGTGTTTCCCATATGTGGTTCTCTAACATATATTCCGGCTTTCCGAATATCTTTGAAAAATTTGCTTTTGTGCGCATGTTCTGCCAAAACGGACTTTTTTTTGGGGGGGGTCAAAAACCAAAATTTTCAAAAATCTGAGATAGCCATGTTGTAGCCTTGCCATTTACTATCTTTTGACGTTTTTTTAATTGCATTTTGCTTAAAATATGACATTTGTACTGCCTGTTACATTTTAGCTGATTTTGGTGTAAAACTTGTGTAGTGAGTCACTAAATTCGCTATAACTCGACATTTTTTTCGAAACTGCTCTTTTTTTTTAATCACAGAAGACGTAAACGTGATTTAAAAGAAGGTATCCGAAGTTTCACGTTGATAGCTCTATTGTTTTTTTGTGTGGAGATATTACGCAAATTCATCAGGGGGCGTTAAACGCCCCCCCCCCCCTCCCCGTCAATGGCGGGTTAAGGGCGCCGCAAAATCTCACACCCCGATTAACAAGTCGAAAAGAGCACTGCCATAATGCGACTAGCCCCAACATCCATACAGACGTAATTCTCCGCCTACCCTGCTGCATGCCCGGCTGCTGCTGCGGCGGCTGCTGCTGCTGCATGAAGGGCGTCTGTGCCTGCTGAGCGTTGGGCGCCATGGTGGGTTTGTTCAGCTGAGACAGCAGTACAGAGTGCTGCTCCGCCTGCACGCCTGCAGGCTGGGGCATCGATGTTTGAGGCATGCCTGCAGACACGGGAGACAGAACCCGAGCCTGACATAACGGAGCATTGCTCAAGAACACAGCAGGTAGGCAGGCACGTCGGACACGTGTCGGCGGAAACGGGGAACCACCCTTCAGTCACATTGATGCAGTATAGATGCACATAATCCTTGTACCGTACTACAAGGGTTATGCAAGCTAAGAGCGATATCGCAAAAGATGCACAAAATGTCAGTGTACGAAAATTGGAGGGGGTGATAACTTGACAAGATCGCAGGAGTGTCCCAGAGGCGGCTCGTCATATCAGAGGAAACTGAGGCCGGGCCTCACCTATTATTTAGGAAGAATGTGCTTTGAAATATGCATTGGTTGACATAGAAAAAAGTTGTGTGAGTGATTCCCATTCTGCACATCGCAGTGCATTTTATTATGGCATATCACCAAAATTATCCGGCTCTTCCATCCACCCGCCAGCACGTTTACCATACTACAGCAAACTACTACGAGCCGACTGAGGCCCGGCCGGCCTGCCGTCTCACCGCCCCCGCCTGTTCAGCCCAGCTACTGAGGCAGCACCAGCGGGCGAACGCCGCTCAACCGACGATGCCGCGCCGTGCCGACCAATGGTAGCCAACTGAGGAACGGATGTTTTGGGCCTCAAAGCGATTATTCGGCCCCTAGGAGCCATAGCGACGAAAATTAAAGTTCATGAACAAGAGAAAATGTTGATCTATCGATCTGGCCACATTTGTGTTTGAAAACTATCATCTATTATCCATATTATGATATTTTACTATCGTACCGCAGTCAGCTAGCGTCGGCGGCGGGCAGACCGTTGGTGGCCGAGTAGAGCGGCAACTTTTGAATCCCCTGCAACCGTATGACGATGTTTTCCATCGAACTGCGGTGTTCTTTAGATAAGTGAATATTCATCACCATAAGGATACAGCACATTCTTCAATATTACGTGAGATATAACTTAATTTTGGCGATATAATTCGTTACGGGTATGCGATGCGCTCCCGAAAATGTCGCAACTCTCCCGCCCGGCTGCATGGTCCTCAGCCCGGCTGAGGCCGCCGACAGTCTGGCTTCTAGAGGCTGGCGCAAGCGTGATACGATATTCTGCTCGAATGGCTCATATTCGATTGCTGCCACGAGGCGTCAGCCCAGGCACTAGGTGGCGCCAGGCGTGACTATTTTACTGACTGACACACATTTTCCTTTATTTTTTTTCCCTTTAATTAATTATTATGATTTATTTATTATCATTAGACAAAATTAAAGATTTTATGAAACATTCTGACCAAATAGTGGGGCATGGCCCCGCCCCCCCCCCCCCGTTCCTACGCCTGTGACTTGTTTTAAGTGAGTTAATTAAACTGGCAGCTGCTCCCACCCATTGCAACTTCGGGATGTCACGACTTGGGCCTCAGGTACTTTGAGGACCACGAGCCACCACTGGAGTGTCCATGTCATTCAAGACATTCAACCCACACAGCCACAAAGAATCTGAACGAACGAAATCAATGCCATAAAAGCGTGGGCACAGCAGCTGGGTCCGAGTGGCGGGTTAATGCGGCGCCAGTGTGCGGCGCCAATGATCAACAGCACGTCATACCGGTCATGCCTGGCTGCTGCGCCTGCCAGCGCTGAGGCCCGCCCATCAGACCCTGACCGGCCGGGGTCTGGACGGTGACGTTTGGCGGGCCGGGCTGGCGGAGTCCACCCATCACCGGTATACCGGCCGGACCGCCGGGCCGGGGTCCCTGCAGGCCGGCCGCCGTCATCTGCTGACCCCGCACCAGCATCTGCCACGGCAACACACGGGAGAGAGGTCAGTATCGGACACACGGACAAATCGGCATCACACACATGGATGCCACGGCAACACACGGGAAGAGAGGTCAGTATCGGACACACGGACAAAATATCGGCATCACACACATGGATGAGACGGACACACACGGGAAGAGAGGTCAGTATCGGACACACGGGAAGAGAGGTCAGTATCGGACACACGGACAAATCGGCATCACACACATGGATGACACGGACACACACGGGAAGAGAGGTCAGTATCGGACACACGGACAAAATATCGGCATCACACACATGGATGACACGGACACACACGGGAAGAGAGGTCAGTATCGGACACACGGGAAGAGAGGTCAGTATCGGACACACGGGAAGAGAGGTCAGTATCGGACACACGGACAAAATATCGGCATCACACACATGGATGACACGGACACACACGGGAAGAGAGGTCAGTATCGGACACACAGGAAGAGGTCAGTATCGGACACACAGACACAATATCGGCATCACACACATGGATGACACGGACACACACGGGAAGAGAGGTCAGTATCGGACACACGGGAAGAGAGGTCAGTATCGGACACACGGACAAAATATCGGCATCACACACATGGATGATGATGATTCTGTCTAAAGCACGCCACGGCCACTAAGGTTATGTGGCGCCCATAACCGATAACACACAGGCAAACCAGCACCACACAGACAAACCAGCACCACACACAGGCAAACCAGCACCACACACAGGCAAACCAGCACCACACAGACAAACCAGCACCACACACAGACAAACCAGCACCACACACAGGCAAACCAGCGCCACACACAGACAAACCAGCACCACACACAGGCAAACCAGCGCCACACACAGGCAAACCAGCACCACACACAGGCAAACCAGCACCACACAGACAAACCAGCACCACACACAGACAAACCAGCACCACACACAGGCAAACCAGCGCCACACACAGACAAACCAGCACCACACACAGGCAAACCAGCACCACACACAGGCAAACCAGCACCACACAGACAAACCAGCGCCAAACAACGTCAGCACAACCGCATATATAATATATTATATATGCCGTGTGTTCGTGTACTGTCCACGTCATGCTATCTTCGCAGTGGCTGTGGACATGTGGTTCGTACCGGTCTGTGTTGGTAACCCTGGCCGGGCACCGGGCTGGCCCGCTGGTTGGGCGGCGTGGTGGCTCGCGTCATCTGCGCCATGTTGATAATCATCTGAGACTGGCTCATGGCGCCCTGCGGAGCCTGGTTCAGAGCTTGCGACAGCGTGCTGTTCGGCGCTCCTGCGAGCAGTACACAGACAGAGACGGACTCAAGTCAGTACTGGCCAGCACGGCAGCGCCGTTCAAGAACAGTCGCAGGCATATTGCAACATAGGGTCACCGGGCGTGTACCACTTGCAATGCATTATCTTTCGAATGCATCAGATACACCGGACAGTGAACACGTCTTTTGATCAAATCGATCGCTACCGTTGGAGGCTTTGGAAGTTCGAGACTTGCTGGTGCACCATTTTGAACGTCTGCTATGACTCCTTGACTGGATCGAGGGTCGCATTTCGAGAGCGTGGCATCATGTGGGTTAGTCAGTTTGTAAATGGGGCAGTGGACGTGCGCAACCTATCTCGGGTTGCCGTATAGCCGACCTGGCTGCTGCATCGCTGCTGAGATGACGATCTGCTGCGGCTGCTGCTGCTGCATGGAGGCCATCTGCTGCTGCTGAGCCGCCTGCTGGGCCACCTGCTGGGCCGCCTGCTGACTGCTGCTGGACTGCTCCTGCAGACTGCCGACACACACACACACACACACACACACACACACACACACACACACACACACACACACACACACATACAGACACACAGACAGACTGCGGTCAGCTAACACCACACATCAGATACAGACACACTGACGCACAAACAGACACACAGACACACAGACAGACACACAGACAGACACACAGACACACACCGACACACACCGACACACACAGACATACATACTGATCAATATCCTACATTAAAATGCATATACAAATGTACCTAATTTAACGTAGATCGTTTTGGTCATATTTGGATTACTCAAAAGTGCATAATTAAGTAACTATAAGCTTTTAAAAAACGTAATATTTTTGACTCATTTCTGAAAATTGCGTTAGACACGACAATCGATGTCGTCTTGATTTTTGCTCCAGAGTCTCGCGCAAATTACTGACTCAAGATCCTGCAGTTTTAAATTATCTTCAAACTTGTGGATGCACGATTCCAGTGATGATTCTGATTGGATTGGAGGCTTCAACCCTATGGAAGGTGAATGGGTCGTCGCGAATAGGAGCAAGAGCAATAAGAAAAATAAAAACATAAAAAGTGACATCACACCTGACTGCATCAGCTGTTGCGGATGTAAGCATCATCCCAAAGGTCAGGAACTGTCTGTTGAGGCATTTGAGGCGATCTCAAAGTACGACTTTCTTTGGCTTTGCACTGAGTGCAGACCTAACCTGATGGCAATGCTAGAGGCAGGGAAGCATGAAGAAACCAGGATCGCGGACACGGAAGACGTCGAAGACGTCTTGCATGAATACGATGTACAACTCTCTACTCAGGATCTTTTCACACAAGAACCTACTCAGAGATATGAAGGGCAAGATACCAAGATCGCTAATGAACTAAGAGTCACACTTTCAGATGAGAACTGTGAAAATCATGAAAAACCTGATGGAACTAGAATATCTCTCGCGGATGGCTTAGTTAGATCATTTCTAGACCAGGTACATGCTAACTCAGAGAACAATGTGGAAACTCTCGGCATTCTTGCGGGCAATGTAGAAGACGATAAGCTCACAATCTCGCATGTATTCATTCCCGATCAGATTGGTGACATGTCTACATGCGAATGTAGACGTGAAGAAAAGGTGGTAGAAGAAATGCAGAAAGCTGAGGTTACACAAGTAGGATGGATTCACACCCATCCACTGTATGATACCTTTCTCAGCTCAGTAGACGTACACACACAGTACTCCATGCAGAAGGACATACCACAAGCAATAGCAATTGTGTGCGCTACTAGGAAGAATCAGATTGGCTACTATCGTCTGACAGAAAAAGGAATGGATGCAGTCTCAAAATGTTCCCAAGTTGGATTTCATGAAAGTTGTAACTCACAACAGCTGTACGAATCGCTTGACAATTCACCGGACGAGGACATAAACGAAAAGGCGACCATTGTCGATCTCCGATCAGACGGCTGGAACGGAATGGATAACAACCATATGACGAAGCAAAACATCCAGGGAAGTGCTGCAGACGAGACAGCAACTAAACCATCCGCCGACACCTCTGACATAACAACAGGCGGAACGCTTGTTAGCAACACTGAGACAACTGGCGTGAAGGACACACTTGCTGTGCAAGTCGATCTGTTGAAGAAAGAGAATCAGGAACTACGAGAACAGATGGAGGAGCTGAAACGAACTACAGGACGCGCCGAGCATACGAACGCCCAAGAGGATCAGGAGCCTGCCGAACGATGTCAGCCCAGACAAACACTATGCGGCCCATGTTCGACGTATCTGGCATGGCTCAGCCAGACGAAAGGAGATACCACGGAGGAGGAAAGGAGGGAGCCTGAAAATAGCTACACTCAAAGAACACTTCCACATACAGTGACAGAAGCCCACGGACAGAAAGCGAAGCAAGTTGATAGGCGGAGCAGAGACCACTTAACTGCATCTAGTGAAACTGTCAAGAGGCGGTCTCCGCCAGCACCGACTGAGAACACAGAAGTACATCCTAGAGACGCACCCACCAAGCACCACCAATACCAATACATCAACCAAAAGCACATGACAAATACAAACAAACAGCAACATCTTGCTGGCATGGGCCAGGCCTATGGGGTGCATTCCCAACAGCCAAGAGAACGATGGCGTCACGCCAGCTACAGAAAAGATGGAGACCGATGGTCAGTTTGGAGAACAGAAGGAACGAAGTATAAATATGGAAACTGGGAACTTGATGAAGAGACGTGTTGGAATTCACCAAATTTAAGGAGGCAAAGGAGTGTGCATCAAGAGCAGACCCATATCAGACGACACTTCAGGGAAGATTCTCAGTGCTGGAGCGAAAATAGAGGAAAGAAAGGACAGGAGCCCATAAGAGGCCAACAAGGAACGAGAGAGAAATGGAGGAGACCAACCGGACTGATGCAAGTCGGGAACGCTGTGGCAGCTCGTGTTAGCTACGCTGACATAGTAAGAAGGGAACTATGGCAAGATCCCAGTGAAAGAGATTCCCCTGCAGTTGAGGAGGTAATGGGTGAGTCAAAATGGCAGGGAAAGAAGCCCATTATCATTAACAACTCCAAACTTGGTCTGGACTGCAGGCATGGTCCCAGACGTCACAGAAGCTCCCAGTCAATTCAGACAAAAAACTAGCCAGGTCTCCAGAATCCGCCCCCAATATAGGACAGCCCATCCCTGTTCAGGTAGGGCATCGTCCTTGTATTGAGGGATCTGGTCAGAACGGCTTTCGATTTCCGCCGGTTCTGGAGACCAGTCGCGAACTCCGCCGTCTGGTACAGCTACCACGGTTGACTCCGCGACAAAGAAACGATCTGCACAGCACTAATGCTCACAACGGAATGCTCTTGATCGGCCATCTTAATGTGAGGTCCATTACACCATCTCTGGAGAATGTGAAAGATCTACTGTTGGCAAAGAACATCGACGTTTTGTGCGTAGGAGAAACATGGCTGACACCTGACGTCAGTGACAATTTCTTGATCTTTCCAGGCTACTCATTGTTAAGATGTGACAGGAAGAAGATTAAACGAAATGTTTTATGTAGGGGAGGTGGAGTCTGCATCATTTATCGAGACTCACTTACAGTTGAGAGAGTTTCCATCAGGTCTGCAACCTCCGACATCGACTGTCTGTGGGTTCAGGTCGTGAGTCGGCGGCCGATCATCGTCGGCGTGGTTTACCGGCCACCCTGCGCTGCCATCACGCCTTCATTGCAAGACCTCAGGCACCAGCTGGCACAGGTACTAGCCAAGGGTAAACCGATGTTCCTGCTCGGTGACACCAATTTCGACTTGCTGGATACTCACAAGCCTGGGGTAGGAGCCTTCTGTCAGCTGCTGAAAGATTATAGCTTGACACAGCTGATAAAGTCGCCGACTCACCCTAGCCCGACGCCGATGCTTCTAGATCATTTAATTACAAATACACCTGATCTGACCACAGACGCCGAGGTGATCACATGTAATTTAAGTGACCATGACCTGATCACAGCTCGGGTCAAGGGAGCCCGGGTGCGGAGACGGCCTAAAGGAATCACTATCAGGTCAACTAGGCAGCTATGCCCGAATGCGCTCAGGCTTGACATGATTTTGGACGATTGGACACCTGTTTATGAATCTGCATTTCCGACAGAGAAGCTCGACAAGTTTCTGGAAATCTGGAACAGAAACATCGACAGGCACATGCCGGTCAAACGCATCCGTGTTCGTCACCCGCCCTGTCCGTGGCTCACCAACAATGAAGACCTCAGAGCTAAAATGAAAGAGCGAGACCATGCACGGAAGTTAAGAGATGATAACCCAAGTGCAGACACAAGAGAGAGGTTCAGACAGTGCAGAAACGCTGTAAAGAGCGCAATGTACAAAGCCTGTTCCTCATACATGAAGGAGACATTTCAAAAGAATCGACGAGCCACATGGCCAAACATCAGACGACGAGCCACATGGCCAAACATCAGACGACGAGCCACATGGCCAAACATCAGACGACGAGCCACATGGCCAAACATCGGACGACGAGCCACATGGCCAAACATAAGACGACGAGCCACATGGCCAAACATCAGACGACGAGCCACATGGCCAAACATCAGACGCTACTTCATTACCGACAAGAAATTCATAAAAACTGATGACGATTCGCCTGAAGAGGCTGACGCGTGGGCCAACAAACTCAACACGCATTTTGCTTCGGTTGGCCCCGCCGTAGCTGAAGCACTCGCTGCCGCCGTGAACGTCGGGGAGACACTAGGACCACGACCACCAAGGGTATGTGCGAACGCGTTTCGCATAGTTCCTGCAACACTGCCTGAGCTGTCTTCGGCGCTGCAACGGATGGACAGTTCTCACGCGTCCGGTGACGATGGGGTCACCATACAGATGTTGAGAATGACATTTCCAGCAGTCGGACCGCACCTACTCAGTGTAGTCAACAGCTCTCTGACTACTGGTCGGATACCAGCAAAGTGGAAAACAGCGACTATAGTGCCTACTTTCAAGTCGGGGGATCGCAAGGAACCTAGCAACTACAGGCCTATATCTATTGTGTCCGTATTAGGAAAACTATGTGAGCGCATCGTTTGTACCCAACTGGAGACATTTTTGCACGATAATCATATATTGTGCCAACACCAATACGGCTTCCGTCAGGGTCACTCGACAGAACTTGCTATGTTGGACACGATCACCTATGTAACTCGCCAGATTGATGAAGGTCGTATAGCCACGCTGGTGACAGCTGATACTTCCAAGGCTTTTGATAGCGTACGACATGACATGCTCTTAGAAAAACTAGGATGGTATGGTATTGATAGGCACTGGTTCGAGGACTGGTTATCGGGTCGCTCCCGGACTGTTCGGGGCTGTTTATCTGTACCGATGCCTGTGACACACGGTGTTGTTCAGGGTTCGGTGCTGGGACCAGTGCTTTTCGTTATGTTCACAAACGACTTTACATCACACATCACTGGTGGTAAGGTAGTTTTGTACGCTGACGATGCCCAGTTTATTGATTCAGACGAACCCAAGAACGTTGACGCTCTTAAGGCCAGGATTGAAAACACCTTGGATACTGCTCTCACCTGGTTCACGCAGAATAGTTTGAAAATCAATCCCTCAAAAACGGAGTTCCTTCTGTTCAAAACGCGAAGAAGGAAGACCCAAGATTTTACCATCCGTTTCAGCGACCATGTCTTGGACGGTGCTACTAAGATTAAAGTACTTGGCGTCGTACTAGACCCTGTACTGACATGGGAGCACCATATATCCATGGTTGTACAGCGTTGTAACAATGTTCTGGTGGGCATGGCTCCAACACGCTCCAAATTACCTCGTGACCTCAGAGCTTTTCTTATTGAGACGCTGGTCTTCCCATTGATGAGGTATTGTGCTTGCGTCTGGGGAGGTGCGTGTGCCAAACAGCGAGATCGGCTTCAAAAGGTCGTACATTTCGCGGTGCGTATTGTTACGAACCTGAAGAAGTACGACCACGTCACCGCAGCGCTGACCGAGCTGGGCTGGCCGTCTGTTGAAAGTATGATCCAGACCTGCGATGTCACGCTACTGAACAGACTTATGAGCAGGGAATATGCCCCGCCTGCCTTAGCTAACCTACTCACCTACCGATGTCAGGTGACAGACTGCGTAACACGCTCAGCAGCGGCACCGCTCTTACAGCTACCGCTGATAAGAACCGAACTGCAGCGCCGGTCTTTCGGTTATAGGGCCCTACAGAACTGGAACAAACAGTACACCCCGCCCTACCACCACAAGTCTGATAACTAGGGTGTGATAGTAATATGGTCTACAGATGGCAATGACTGTTGTTAGGGTGTCACAATATGAGAAAACGTGTGTGGTTTCATGATAAGTGTATACTGTATAGTGTTGTATATCATGTATTCTGTGACTGAACATAGAATAGCCAGTTTTCTGGATATGTTCAGAATATATCTGATTCTGATTCTGATACACAGACACACACAGACACACACAGACACACACAGACACACACAGACACACACAGACACACACAGACACACACACACACACACTCACAGGCTGCCGTCAGCTACCACCACACATCAGATACAGACACACAGACACACAGACACACAGACACACACACACACACACACAGACACACAGACTGCCGTCAGCTACCACCACACATCAGATACAGGCACACAGACACACAGACACAGACACACAGACACACAGACACACAGACACACAGACACACAGACACACAGACTGCCGT